>RHDR01000622.1:0-18105 GCA_009806295.1 Davidsoniella neocaledoniae
ATATTCTTTTGTCACGATTGTTTTTTATATCATGAAAAAAAGGCAATGACGATTATGAATGACTCTTTATTATCTTTGTTTTTGGGCGGAATAATAACAATTCAATACATAAATTACTATAATCTCTTTTCTTATCGTTACGTGAAAAATGCTGTACCAATGATTTATTGTCTCAAGGCTATGTTGCCACTTCGTGTAACTCGAGCTCAACCCATATATGTAGACTTAACTACAGTGGCTCGTAAATGACTGACTATAAGCTATCTTTGTATCTACATATTCCAAATATCCTTCCATCTCTTCTCATTTGTTCCTAATGGGCCATCCAACCGACCAAATCTCGCTTCGAGGCCTGAATTTGCTTCGGGAAGACACATCCACTCCCGCACAGAATCTGGCACTTCCTCGCGAATATGGCTGATACAGATCATGGCCTGATGCTTCTGTAGTCCTGCCAGTAACTTGCCAATACCGCTATCTGGGCCATCGCGCAGTAACCGCATGCACTTATCACGCACCGTATCGTCCATGCCACTAAAGGCCTCGTCTAGCACGACGATGTCTGGATTCTTGATGACGGCACGGAGAAGCAGGGCCACGCGCTGAGCACTGAAGGAAACTTGACCGAGAATGTAGTCATCAGCCCATGCCGTGCTCGAGTTTTCGTCGATCGTCGTGGCTGCCGTTGCTTCAGGATTGAGTTCCTTTTCGAAGGCACGCAGGGCCGCATCGATCTTTTCAGCCGCACCGGGTGGCAGCTTCGCTCGCGCACGGAAAGTCGGAGCCCAGGCATTTGCAATGGTCTGCCTTAAAGTCAACGTGCGGGGCATATGCTGGTGAACTTCAGGGCTGGAATGACCGATACGAGCCTGAATATCCCAGAAGGTCAGGGCTGGGACACCGGGCTCGGGAAGCCGCGAGCGCTCGAAGAGGCGGATGGGTAGAGAGTATGTCTGTGGATGATCAGAGCAAAGCAGCGAAACGACAGTGGTCTTACCAGACCCGTTGGGCCCGAAGACGGCCCAGCGCTCGCCTTGACGCACCGTCCAGTGAAGACCAGCAGGCCAGTTTCCGAGAGCCGTCTTGTCGCCGTAGCGAACCTTGCAGCCCTGCATTTCAACTAATGGCTTTCCCTTGACAGGTGCGGCGGCTTTCTCTGCCGCGCTGTCTATAATAGGCACAGCAGCAGAGGCATGCGAGGAAGTTTTTCCCAGGACAGACTCCTTTTCGCCAACAGCGGCAATGCGGCAGTCGTCCTTTAGTAGAACCAGGTGCGTAATCCAGTTGGGAACGGGGTCTTGCGGGCGGTTAGTCAAGATAAGACGCGGGCTTGCACGGGCAGCGAGCGAGTGAAGAAGCGGGCTAAGAGAGCGAGTGGTTGGCGGATCGAGGCCCATGAAGGGCTCATCAAGAAGCAAAACCTCCGGCCTCGTAAGTAGAGCCCGGGCAATGCGAGAGCGGCGTCCTTGGCCATTACTCAGGAAGGCCACGGGGAGCTCCAGAAGGGGCTCTAGATGTAGATCACGGACGACACGGTCAAACAAGTCCTGCGGAATAGACCCGTCTTCGTGGATCTGCGGCAACGGGTTAAGCTCTGTGTTACCTAACAAATAGTCACGTAGCGAGAAGTCAGTCTCTTCGCGCCGACTCTCGTAGCGCGCCGAGAGATAGGCTGATGTAGTTACCCCAGATGACAACGAGCTGCCGGCATCGGTATCGAAACCTACATACTGGATAGCATTGGCCGGCGTACGCAGACGGTCAGGCACAGCGTCCGTAGATAGATACGGGAAACTGCGGGCTGTCGGCGGCTCGGCAATCAAGCGGCCTCGGAGGGCCTGTAGGAGCGTGGTTTTGCCCGACAGAGACGGGCCGACAATGGCCCAGTTCTTGCCCGGGGCAGAGTCTAGAGTGAAGGTTAAGCGAGGAAATAGTGCCGGGTTGGGCTTCGTCGTATGAGAGGCCGGATGGTGGCGGAAAAATGTGCCGTTGGTAATGCGGATGATGGGCGGCGCTTTCATGGCGACTATCGTGAGACTAAGCTTAACAATTTCAAAACAAAGGAATATAAAGCAATTGCCGGAAGTGGACTTGCTTCCACGACTGGCCAAGCAAGAAGCTTGTTGCTTTTTATGTAAGACAGACAGGCCTGCTTCACTAACAAAACAATACAAACACAATAACTTGTGAGTCACCCGCCCTTATCCGTAGCCAAAACCTCTAGAAATATCAAATACTATCGCGTCGGACAGGTACTAGTCATCGATGCCTTGATCGCAATGAGTCTAGAAATCAATCTTGATGTAACTTCAATGGAACAAAAACTCCAAAAAAGGCCGCCTATCATTGAATCTCGGCCGCTGGTTTTTATCCGTGTTAGTGGGTTTCCATTATGTAACTACGTACATATTAGTACATGTATGTAATGTACGTACAACAGAGGCCCTTTTCCGCAACTGGCCCCGCTATTTGGTTGTCCCAATCCCGACGGAAAGCTTGGCTATTTTTGGGGTCGGTTTTTGAGCAAGGCTATCAAAGAGCCAAAGTTGAAGTGAACGCAAGCTTATCGTCGCCTAGTGGGCCTTCATAAGCTTCATATTCCAATCTCAACAACCACCAACCCGCTCTAATTTTCCCTTTCTTTTGAAGTTACAATATCTCCTCTTCGTCTTCTCTACGCATATCTAGCCCAAGAAACCGTTCATCTGCCCATCATGGTAAGCACAAATTGCAATCTCACGAGACAATTTCCCCGCCAAAAATACACTCCAGAGTAAGCTTAAGCTAACCCAAGCCATGCCAACATCCGACAGTCTATGCGCATCGTCCCCGAATCTGCCTCTGGCACCTCATTCACACACATCAAAAAGTCCCTATCCGCCCCTTCGGCACCCGGTGTCCACGATACCATGCGCGCGGTCTAGGCCCATCCGCCTCATCAGCCACCGTCGAATCCACCACTGGCCTGGACACATCCGTCCCCGTCTCTGCGCACCCCCTCGAAGCTCGCCTGAAGAACTGGGAAGCTACGCAGGAGAACCTGCGCATGCAGACTCTGCGCCGCGTATACGGTATCGCCGAGCCGGTTCGTCAGGGTATGGAACTTAAGATTGTCCGCGATTCGTCCTGGAGACCCGCTGTTCTGGGCGGTGGTCTGCCAAGTGTTCACGAGGATATCTTGCGTGGTAGAGATGCGTCTGTCACCTGGGAGGATATCTACACTGGTGATGAGACGGTCGGTGTCGCTGGTTTCCACGCGGAGATGGAACACAAGTTGAAGATCAACTAGGCTTACAGAAATACAATCTACACAAAGAGACGGGGGGAGACAGGGAAGATTACAGAAGACCAGTCTCGGCGCTCCGTCTTATTCTAATGAAATACCATCATGATTACCAAATGCTATACAATGAATGGACTTATTCTTCGTCATACACATTATGAACAACATAGAAGACTTGAAATACAGTTCAGATATTTTATAAGAATAACATGCTATTTGGATCTATTGAGGGCTTCACGTCTCCTCGATGAACATAAGATCGATCAATTGTTTGAATGATGATTAGGAAAAGCAGGCAGATATAGGAGAATAGTGAGAATATAAACTATTTAAAAGGATGGTAAAGCAGTACAGGATAATAGGAAATAAAAAAACAAGAGCAATATACTGAGAATCGTCAATGTTATCTACCCAGGCTCTGCTGGAAACGAAAGCGATTTGAGAAGGGGGTATTAGTGTGTTTGATGAATGGATGATTTGTCAGTAATGAAGAGTGCAAATGACGAGATTTCAGTGCTGAACATAGATAAGATCAAGAAAAAATAACAGAAAGATAAAAAAATCAACCACGGAAACATGCTAAGGGAATGAGATCCGACATTGTAAAAAAAACCGGAAAAAAAACGAAGTTGATACCAACTAAGGACTGTGACATGACGTAGGCCGGAAACCAGTGCAAAAGAATAATGAGAAGATCAAGAAAGATAACAGGAAGAAAAGACATGTGACGTATGAGTGCGCCATGGGATTCAAATCATGTGCCGTCCTACTGGTGTGATACATCTACACCTTAACACGGCGAGGGCATATGTAGTTATACGGAATGTATATACATGTATGGATCCAAACAAAAAGAAAAGAAAAAAAATCAAACTGGGTAACAAGCAGGAGTAGTAGCACTACGAGCAAAATGAAGAGAAGAAAAAAAGGCATAGAGAGCGAGCCGATAGAAAGAAATAAAATAGAAAGATACAAAACCAATGAGAAATCGCTTTTGGTCTCACGGGACGAGAGAAGAGAGGGAGAAAGAAAGAGAGAAAGAAGAGCTGTACGAGAGTGTCCAGACTGTCTGCTTTATAATATAATGCAACAGCGAGTAGACTCTTGTGAGGACGACGGTCTTCCCGAGGACTTGCCGGAGTTTTTGGGTTCATCGTCGTCGACAATATCGGCTGGTCTTACAGACATATGGACGACGTTCCGGTTCGCGGCGCTGAAGTGATATTCTGTGAATGTATTCATTAGTTTTCGAACATGGTATCATATAGATATCTTAGAAGGACAACGACATACGTTTGAGGGGCTCCTTATCGGCCAGCAGCTTTCCGAAGTATATAAGCCGGATGCTGCTTGGGCTGGCAGGCTTTGCGTCCCATTCCTCGCGCCACTCGCGCAAGATCAGCTCCTTCAGGGTGTACACGCTGATACTGAAGGGATCGCGCTTTCCGGACTCCAGGATCTCAGCCTCGACGTTGCGCTTGGCTAGGTACTTGTCGTCGATTTTGTAGGGGTGTCTAGCACCTGATGATAGCAGTAGGGTGATGAGGCAGACTGGGCTAGCATCGTCGGGCTGCTGTTGCTGCTGCTTGGGTGATGCCGGCTCGCCCTGATCGCCGTCGGCGCTAGAGACGGCAAGGTCTGGCTGGATATCGGGGTCGGCACGGCCCTTGCCCTTCTCCTCGGCCGTGGGGCCACTGTGAGCCGGAGCCGAGTCGGTCGGAGCACTGGAGGATGCCATGTTGTTATCGGACGCGTTAGTCTGGATGGATATAAATGGCGATGGTACAAGGCGAGGCGGCGCTGTTGCTCACGTATGGGTTGGTTGGGTGAGAGGAGGGAGAAGAGACGAGCTCGGAGTACAAGGAAGAAGGAGGGAAAAAAAGAGAGAAAAACAATATAGCGACGACGACAGAAGGCAACGCGACTCGGTGAACGAAACGCTTAGGCCAGTGTGAAACGGATAAGCGCGATACGAGTCAAGAACCTGTTCTTGCGGCTTCTCGAGGGTTGTTGTTGTTGATAAGAAAGGCGGCTGGCTAGGTCGGAGCAAGTGAGGATGGCAGGCAGGCATTCAGTCGATAGATTCGAGACCAAGTGAGCCCTTTAGTCTAATAGTGGCGAACGATGGAGCGAAGAGCCTATGCTATGCGGCGCTTATTGGCAAGTGAAGGATAATAGATGGATGGGATATTGGTTGTATAGGCTGACGAATTTACCAGAATTCAAATCAACGAAAGAGAGATGAGAGTCAGTCGAGATTATTAGTCAGTGAGTCCAATAAATCAATCCAGTCAAAAGAATAAAGAAAGTAAAAAAAATAAGAGAAAAAAAACAGACACCACAGGGTTTGTCTGTTCTTCTAGCGCATGGGAGCAGAAAATAAAAGAAGTGAGAATCAGCCTCTGAGAATCAGAAGAAAAACAGCGTAATTGGCAGCGGGCACGGCGCTGGATAAGGACCAGAACTGCTATACTAGAGCTGCTATAGTAGAACTGCTAGGACTAGGCTGGGAGGTTCCGACGCTTCGATGGATGGATTGCCTGTTTTGTTTATTGCTACTGCTAATTGTTCAGGGATGACGATGCTGGCTCCATATCGTCCCAGTATATCGAATATTCAGTGAAACAGGGCAGTACAGATGCAGATGAAAACAGAGGACATCGAAACAAAGAAAATGAAAAAAGAGGCGTAGGTGATCTCTAGGGCTTGAAGCGGAGATGATCAGGGCAAGGAAAAAGAAAAAGAAAAAGAACGATATGAAGCAGAAAGAACAAGCAATAATAGTGTGGCTTTCCAGGCATTGAAGAAAACTCAAGGGATTGTAATACTAGTTCTTTTAGCCGTCCTTTTCTCCGAGGTTTAAAAGAACAACAGGACTGATTTAGTTGCTGCAGAGCGCTGTAACAGAGTTCAGCCACTAAACGCAGTGTCACTTTTAGGCGGCCAGGGGCTAGTTTCCAGGCCCTGTTCTAGGCAAAGGCGGGGGGCTATTCAGGGCCCTTGCATCTTTCTATCTTTTTTACATACAGCCACTAGTCGATCAACTACAACTAAGAAAAAAAGAACTAAGTTATCGATGAAAATCAAGGGCAAGAATATCTAATCTGTATATTCGGAGTCAATTCAGTCGAAAAGAAAACACAGTCTCTGATTTTTATCTTCTATAAATCTGCCTCTATGTACTCGAATCATTCACTCGCTGTTGTTTTTTGGGGGATCTTTTTTTGCCTTATTCATTTTCTCCTGTTTGCACTTTGTTTCTTCTGTTTCATGACCATACTAAGCAGCCAAAATTCTAGGCCCGTCTCAACCTAACATCAACAGAGCAAAAAACAAAGAGTAGTTTCCGGGGGCCTTTACTTCGCCTCATCGTGTCCTTTATCTGTCTATTTTCTATTATTTTCTTTGCTTCTCAGTGGCAATCCGGGTGGACGGTCTTTTTTCTATCTTTCATTTTTTTATTTGGTTAGTTAGCTAGGCTTTTCTTTTATCTTTGCAAAGACGGCAGAACAAGCGAGAAAGATGTCGTTTAGCGGCCGGTATTCCCGCAGCGAAACAAACAAATACATACATGTGGCTAACTACATTATATAAAACTAATTATACAGGAAGAGCAAATATCATGATACCGGCGGTCTCGGGCAACAACCCGCACAAATAACTTCCACGCATGATTTCTTGCTCTCTTTTTTCCTCTAAGCCCCAATAAGTACATACAAGTAAATCAATTAACAGAAAACACCGCTCTCCCTCTGCACGGTGATGCAATGGCTGGGTCGTCCACCGAGTCGGCACTGCCGACTTAGGATAGATGCATATTTCGTACCTATTAATTGTATAACTAGATACTACCTATGTACGTATCCATCTCTTAGCCCAATCTCTTTGCAGTTCTCCCCACAAAGATTGCCGGTAGAAAGAATCCATAGCTTCAAAACAAGATAACTTATAGTTATATATCGGAATCGAAAAACCCTCGCACGGCTCGTGCCGAGTCAAAATCGTCAATTTGAGTCTTGGCAAAGTGATCGTTTCATTTGAAGGGCCGGGGAGCCTGAAGCCTTAATGCCTGTTAACAACTACTTCTTTTGTTCACCGATGCTATATCTTATATTATACTGTACAACTTGCACGTCCTCCTCTTTTATAATTTGAAATGTACGATAATAATTTTCATTTATTATACTGATAAACAAAACTCATCAAATGTTAATGAGGAAAAAAAAAAGAATAAAACCGCTATTTACATGCTATCAAGGCATTATCAAAGAAGTAACAAAGAGAAAATCAAGTAAATAAAAAAACATCGGTGCTAGCCTCCATGTCATCGTCGTCATCTTATATTAATTACAGCATCAACAAATCTCCATTGTTGCCTTGGTTCTGTGATGGGTGCATGATGCCCTGCGGATCATGGGCGCTCACTACATAAGGCATGCCAGCACCACCACCGCCCCCAAAGATATCGCCGCCATCCAGGTTCATCGACGCCATCTGTGGCGTCAGGCTAGAAAAGTAGGCATCAGCATCACTGATAGCCTGTGCTGATGCGGCAGCATTCGGGTGTCCGGATAGCGGTGTGGTCGGCGTCGTCGGAGATGTCAAAGGAGCTGCCAGATTAGCAGTGGTTAGTAGGCCCATGGACTTCTGGCTTTCGCCCATCGTCGGGATGTTCTGCCGTTGCAGCGCTGGAGAATCAAGCAGTCTACGTGGTCGCGCCGACCGGAACACGCTTTGTACCGGCTTGAGGTATACCGTAGCCAGAGTGCCAACATTGAGGCACATTTCTTCGAGTGTATGCGGGTCGAGTTTCTCCGACTCTGAGCTGATAGCCGGCTTCTGGCCCATAACAACCTGCTTGGCTGCTACCATGTCCGTTGAAAGTAGACGCCAGTACATGTAGGCACGGTCACGGAGATCTGGATTATCCGTTTCCTCCGTGGCCCACTTGAGTACTCTAGGAACAAGCTCCTGGCCCTTGGTAGGTCTCTGGATAAACAGTTTGACAGTAGCCGTGAGAAGCGCAAGTTGTACCTCGACAGGTTCTTCGGAGAAGCTGTACAAAAAGTCCTCCAAAAGAGCATCACTATTCTCAATGCGATCGGCGTACTGGCCGATGACCCAAACCATGGCTGCCTTCGCTTCGGGTTCGTCTAGCGAATCAAGATGTTCGCAGAGTGTGCCGATGATAGACTCGTACTGATTAGGATATTTGCGGAAGATATTTTTAATCACCACAGTTGCCTCTTGCACAATGTATGTGACCTTAGTGGCTACAAGCTCCAACAAAAGGTTAATACAGCGGTTAGCGGCAGGCTCAATCTTAATGGCCAACTTGCCGATGGCCCTGACTGCTTTGCGAACAAAGTGCACATCGATTTCCGTAGCGTATTCACGCAGCTCGGTAAGAACCTCATCAATGTTTTTCTCGTTTGCTAACATGAAAATGAGTTCCAGCTTGGTAACCTTAACGTAGATAGGGTCGTTGTACTTGCAGAAGAACACACGGATATCATTCCGCAGCACTTCTGGCCGTCTCTCTAGAATCAACAGGGCGTTTCTTAGAGCGAGATACTGCACTTCGGGGCCCTTAGCAAGCAGAGTTACAAGTGGCGGAGAAAGCTTCCGACACAGTGCTGCAATATGCTTCTGGTCAGCAATATAGTTCATGAGGTAAAGCATCACCCTGATACATGTCAGGACGACCGACGAATTCGAATGTGAAAGGCGAGGAGCTATGCGCTCTGCCAATAATACTGCCTCGCCCGATTCCTGTGGGACATAAGACATGAGGGCCTCCAAGATATAGGTCTGGCCCCATTCTGAGCAATCAGGCAAGATAGCAACCATCTTCGAGGCATTGCTATAGTCAATGGTGAGCTTGATAGCATCACTACGCTCCCAGATATCCATGAGGGCTGCTAGAGCACTAGCAACAACTGTTGGGTTGTCATCCCGCAGCAATGAATTGAGGCGGTCGATGAGATCTGAGCTTTCTACCATAACCTTATCATGGTCGTAAAGCTTGGCAACACAGAATGCCGCCGTCTTACGTACATACGGATCAGGATCATTCAACAAGCGCTTGACTTGCGGAACAGTAGCCTCCACATATTCGCGCACGTGGATATATGACATAGTACGGAGTGACAGAGCACGGATAAGCGGGCTATGGTCCACCATATCCTGTTCCAGAACTGGCAGAGCCTTGATAGCGATATCAGGACGGAGACGGGCATAGTTCACCAAGAAAAGGAAGCACCTAGTTGTTGTCAGTACTGTAGTTACTCGAACGCAATATCTAGCTTATCACATATCTTGATTTCTTACATTTTCTTGATCTCCAAGCTGGGGATGTTCATGCAGCCAATGACATCGAGGAAAAGAGCCACCATATCATTGTTGCTCATGGTCATGTTTGCCACGATCTTCTTCAAAGCGACCTTCTTGCTCTGGAAGTTCTTTTCTTTGCGTGCACCGCCCTGGTTAAGTTCGAGCCTCAGCTCGGCAACTTTGCCCTGCACAGTAAGTCGTTTATTAGCATGATGATTTACGCCGATGACAGGCGGGACATAGGCAAGGAACATTTCAGAAACCACAAGCTTAGAAATTTTGCCAATTTACGCATATTCGTGGCCCAAGAGACTCTTGTAAAGAGGAGAAAAAAAGATAGCCAAAATGAGAGTTCAAAGGAAGCGTGTGGCGCCGTCTGGTAAAATATTTGCGCAAGGAATTTGGGAGAACAGGGAAAACAAAAAAGAAATCATGGGCAAAAACAGCCACTAGGAACGAAGAATCGGTTCTGTTTCTACCATTGACCTCCAAAGAACGCGCAGAATACGGTTACAGATGGTACTGCCTATGGTGGCTACCTGAGTCTAAATTCGCGTTGCGCCCGTCCAAGAATGCATTTATTCATGACCTCAGAGTGCATATGGAGCTAGCAGAAAATGTCCATTCAGCGCAAATTATACTATATGGCATTGGTTCTAGGCGGATGAGGTAGACGGGCATCCACTTGCAAAGGTAGTGCGAACGCGGGTATCGACACAGAGAACATCGGCAGCACCAAACGACCCAAACGCACAGTCTAGATCAGACACCACACCGTATCCGTCGGCAATTACTTGACGCTCGCTAGTAGGTTCTCTCTCGCCCCCCAAAAAAGAGCGAGGTAGGTTGTATGTGTGATGGGGTGGGTTTGGGTTGTTCATGACAGAACACTGCTACTTACTCGGGCAAATAGCTTTGAATCGCCCTGGCTAGACATTTTGGCGCCTGTATACAAAGGTTTCTCAAGATGGCGTCAATATATCCGTAGTGCGTCGTGGTTGTCCCAAGACAAACTATCTCGTTTCGAGCTTGTGTGTGGATGTGGATTCGTTTGACCAAGTTGTCGCCGTTAGATTGAGGGGTAATCAGGAGCTCAGCTTCCGCTGAATAAGTATCGACTCGTAACTAGCAGGTATATAGTGTAGTATAGTATAGTATCGGGTGAGGATGAGGGTAGATAGCGGGACGATCGGCCGGGCGCTTCGGCTTAAGACGAGGTTGATCGGATTGATGGCGGTAGGCAGCTTGGCAGAAGAATAACAAAGAGATAGCTGAGAGATACGACGAGCTAGAAAATCTTAGATAAGAGCAGGCTGTATATTTGAAGTGTTGTATTTGGCGTAGATTTCGTGCAGACTGGAACAAGCGGATTAGAATAGAAAGATAGAAGATGCTCGCTCTGTCTCGAATTGAGGCGACACGAACAAGCTATGCAATCAATGGGCGAGCAAGAAAGAGGCTGAGTATTGCAAGACCTCAATTTAGACAACAAGAACGAGGCTGAAAATATTATTCAGCAGCACGAGATAGGCAAGCAGCAAATTCAGTGTTGCCAAGTTAATTTAGTCAAAAGTGAGCGTAAAGTAATTTATAGTAGCCGGACCGTGAGCGCCGGGATTCAAATGCTAGAAAAGGAGAGCATTTTAGTCTAGTAGCTCTATGTGCACTAAGTTGTAGTCTATAGCATGTAGTAGTCATGGACTAAAGCGTACTACGTACAATCATCACATAACAACCGATATTCTACCGCCGGATCGAAGTATACGAAGACCATAACGACTACAACAAAAAGTCTACATACATATCACATATCAAAGGGCTTTCTGCCTCAATTCAACCATGATCTTGAGTCTGGAAAGATGGTTTACTGCTTGAAAGTGTCGATTGCATTCATGGTGTAGTTATTCGCATGTTCATACACAACTATTCATACATGGCTACGTACAACAACTACGCATCTAGCCAGACGTAAAAATCTAGAGAATAGATATGTATATTCACTATAATTTGTTTCTTACGGTTTTTACCATACAAAATCTATAACATGTGAATAATAATCAACTCAATGATCTAAATATAAATTTCAACGTGCGATCTGAAGCAGTTCAGGTCCTAGATACTGAGATGACAAAACTCGGCGCAACTTGCCTTTCGCTTTTCTAAACAGCCGCTTAAAAGTGGGGGCTCTCTATAACGACCACCATGTCCTAGCTTTTATTGATCACATCAATAAGCTCAAGTTTCACATAACACAATATAAAATTTGTGTTTTTGACACTCAAATCAGCATATACCATATTTACAATGGCGAAAGATACGGCTATTTCATATATTGATGTTCCCTCTTGGGTTCGCGATCTCCAGTCACCACCGGCATTTCGCAGCAAGGCAAATAACATTGCCGATCCTCCACTATATCCTACGTCAACTGTGACCACTGGCAAGGTAAGAATGGAAAATAATGTCAGTTTTCTATTCTCCTACTAATATTTCCATGGCAGAAACAAAAAGATATCAAATCAGTAGCTCAGCGTGAGCAACCTACACCCGAGGAGATGGACACACTCAAGCTCAAGAAGGCATGGGAAGTTGCCCAGGCCCCAGTCAAAAGCCTTCCCATGACGGCATTCATGATGTACATGTCCGGTAATTCGCTACAGATCTTCAGTATCATGATGGTTGTAATGGCATTCAAGAACCCATTGGTGGGTCTGATGAACACCAACCAGGCCTTCGAGCGCTTCGTCACCGAACGTAACAGCGGTTCCATTATCCAAGTCAAGGTTGTCTATATTATCTGCCAACTAGTCGCCCTTGCCGTCGGTATTTGGAAAGTAAATTCGATGGGCTTACTACCGTATGTATCAACTCTATCCTCTCGACGTTCCCGCTCGATATCATGGACAGACTATAAGCTAACCCTTTTTAGAACGACTCGCTCAGATTGGCTACTATGGGAGACGGCGCGTACACCTCTAGAGACTGCTATTCCGGCTTTTTGATACCTCTTGCTATTGCTATATGAAACAATATTACATTACATAATAATAGACTTCGAGCATTTCTTATATTCAACCATAACTACCTATGTATCATTTTAAATCGACATCGGAATTGAGTTCTCATACATTAACCCTAATTTATACCCTGATTGTGGCTCGGCCAATAGTATTTTGACACGGAAGCAGAGCAACAAGCTTTCATGCCACATAGTTTGACCTGTGATAATGCTAAGCTTGGTCAGCGCCTGAGTTCCTGAAGCTTTCCATTGTTTGCGACAACTAGAAATTTGGTTTCTTTTAGACCATATATTCATTACATCTACCATATCTATAGAGACATGACCGATCTCACTGCGGAACTGAATGGGCTACTGAAGAGCCTAGAAGCTCCTCTGATCAAACGCCACCAATTCAAGCTAAATGACGTCGATACATTTCTGCGCGAAGCATACCGCATAGTATGTGGCTACAAGAAATACTCACATCACTCCAAAGCATACCATAAATCTAACACGCTATCTGTCTCTACAGACTTCCTTAACGTCCGACCTTCACACTGAGCTAAAAGATGTGCGCAAAGCATATCTCTCCACCGTCCCACCGCGAAAAGCACAACTTCGCCATGCGCAACCGACCCGACATCAAATAATGACGGATCGAGAACGCGAAGATATTGATGCAAACGCCAAATCAATGATTCGTGAACTCAACGCGAGTATCCGTGCCTTAGACGACGCCGAACAATTACGACGAGAAACACATGCAGCCATCATCCAGAAACGGTTCGCTAGCGGCCTAGGTGCTTTCGGGTCATGGGCAGCCGGCGGACTGGTGAATATAAGCAAAACCAAAGAACACGCAGATGCTGAAGAGAGCTTGGCGCAGATAACATTACATAGAGATGGTGTTCTATGGCTGTTGCGACGGAGGCTCGAACTGTGTTGTGCCACACAACAGGAAATGATGGAGGCCCGGTTGTCCAGAGAATTAGAGAAGAGCAAAAGTGTGTTGGCACGGTCGGCGCAGGTGAATATACCATTACCGGGTATGCAGCCAGGCACAGGGAAGAATAGTAGACCGAGTGGTTATAATGATAACGGCATGCTACCGCCCGGAGAGGACGGGTCTACCACAGCGACTAGAGCTCAAAGTAACTACGCACCCGATCTTACGCAAGAGCAGATTCAGCTGTTCGAGCAGGGAAACCGAGCAATGATAGAGCACTATGAAAGTGCGCTAGACAAAGTCAGGTACGTGTGGACACGCCACTAGTGGAAACTATATATTGCATGGTATATCACGATGTAGTCGCTAACACTGAATGATATACAGAGGAGCGGAGAAGTCGCTAGTCGAGATATCCGAGCTACAGTCATTGCTAGTCAACAATCTAGCTACGCAATCAGCACATATCGATCAGCTAGTTGTTGATTCATTAACGACGACAGATAACGTCAGTGGAGGAAACAAGGAACTAAAGAAGGCAACCCAGAGACCCAGCGCAGCAAGATACACGTTCTTTGCAGCAAGTGGGCTATGCGCATTTTTGATTATATGGGATCTAGTAATATAAACATAGAAGAGAAGCGCATCTATCGATGCTCTTTCAAACACACACAAACTTATACGAGGGGAAAAAAAGTCGTGGCAATGGACCGCATTAATTGCTAGGGTCTATGCCATGTATCCTCGGTGCAGGCTCAAAGCGGCATGTGATTAGGCCAGCATATGGTATCGTCGGCATAAAATATCGCCAACAACACGGCATCTGATCGGCAGCGGATAGAAGAAACGGATCATTAAACGTGGGTAACAAACCGCACCAGTACCATTTTTTAGGCTATCCTAAAATATATGGCTAGATCTGGCGGCAAATTGTTTACCGGGTCTATTGGCACATAAATATATGATATCTTTATATAAAACGACACGGAACCTTTTGTCTCACTGAACGGTGTCCTTATATATCAACCTAAGGCAGTTCCATCTTGTTCTTATCACTTGACAATATATATTTACTTCATAGGCGATTCTGTGCTGCATCATTTCACTAATCGATACCACATACAACTATACCAAACTCCCACTACACGGAAAAATCCAGATCCGGTACTCCCCAAGAGAATCTTCGTACGATTTTACCCCTCGTTTACATTTTTTTTCCTATTTTTTATGGCATGCTTGTTGGCATAAGTTAGGTGGCGTTCTTTATTTTTCTTTAATTGCGGCTGTTATTTCTCCTGTCTCTTCACATAAGGATAAGTTCGGCTGGACTGCGACTTTTTTTCATGCATGTTACGCTGCAAGAAAGTAACTCCAGAAACATCACAAGACCTGAAAAAAGGTTATTAAAGGATATGCAAAAAACGGCAAAATCAAAACACGGGTATCCGGGCGAGTGCCTTACTTGGCCCTTTTGTATATCGACTAATATCTTCCCCCTCTTCAGTGCTCTCGGTTGGGATTCTATATGGGCTGTTTTATTTACCGAGGTGACCGCCAAGATACTTTATAAGCCTTGCTATGATGCTCCGATGCTAGCAATATTGTATATTTTGTCTTCTTTTCTACTGTTTATATATGGCGTAGCAACAGAGGCGACGTTGCAGTAAATACCCGACAGAACTCTGTGGCCGGGCAGCTCACATTCCGTTATACTGCCATGCCAATGGTAATTGCGACACAGACACAGGCACAATCGGTCTTTCCCTTTGAGTTTGTTGTTCTCGGGGACTATGATATAAACAGAAGAGAAGAGAGGGGAGCGTGTCTTCAAGGCTTCGATTTTGGGTCTTGTCTCATAGTTGTATATCTGTATACATATAGCTATATGTACGGATATATATAGCTTTTGATGACTTAATAGATCTGGCCGGGTCTTAGATGTACATATACATACAGATACACGCACATTTCACCGTTCTTGGCGTACAATTTGATTGCGCATCATCTCGCTTTACCCTCCAACAAGCCAGCCAACCCATTAGATAGCATTACTCCTACTATATACATGTGTGCCGATCTGACGACCCCATCTATCTAGGTTCCTTTCTGCAATCGTCTCCGTGCGTCCGCAGCTGACCGTCTCCGTCGCTCCGGGCTTTCATCCCACCTTTTCCTATCTTCCCAACCAATATCTATCAATCAGTCTATATTTTACTGAGCCTCAGTTACACTGTGATCGTATCTATCGATCCAGCTGACCATTTGGAACAACGGTAGACATCGCCGAAACACAACACTCAGGCCAAAAGTACGTTCTTGTTATTCCTTTGTGCAGATAGCTAGCGAGAAAGCTACCCCAAAAGAATCAATCAATATTTGCCGTACCGTTACCGTATCGCACAAAAGAAGCTCTCGCCCAAACCAGGGGCCAATAAGCAGCATCGCATTACCCTTCCTTCCTTCCTAGTTGTACTTCCTAGTTGTACGCCCCGCTAAGACCCCGATCGGGAAACAACTCAGAACGGACCTTCGAGAAACAATCCGAAAAGCAGGAAGACCAAGCACAATAAAAGAAGTAATTGTTATAGGAAAAAATTGAGTTGCTGGCTAAAGGAAGCGAGGTTGAAGATAAACAATAGATAGATGGTCCTTGTTTCTGGAGGACCACAGTGGATACCGCGCCATTTCTTACAGATTACAGGCTATCGGAGCCGCTATCGCAAAATATGCTGCAGAAGCTCAGTCCCACTAACCGCTAACAAACCCCACTGTAGGAAAGGCAAGCCAGCAGGCGATCCAGGCACCAGAATTTCTTAGTCCCGCGGATTTGGCGAACGACTCATAAACGGCCATGATGCCCCGCGGTTCCGCACCTTTAGCGCCATCTTCTTGTGCAATCACAGCGTCATCTTCTTTTTTATCAGCACCGTCTTCTGCTCCCCCTTCTCATTTATCGTCCTCTTCTTCTGCTCCTCATCGCTCTACACCAAGCTTCTCTCTAGCCTCTGCCAACCAGCGTCTACAGTCCATATCCAACCACATGTCGTCTTCTTCAGCTCCCGCCGTCTCGGTGTTTAGTGCCGATGTGGTGCCGCAGGCGCCTGAAGATGCCCTTTTCGGCCTCATGAGAAACTACCGCGCTGATACAGATCCCAGAAAGGTTGACCTGGTTAGTACATTTCTCTGTCTTGTGTGGTGCCTACTATCGCCAGAGGCATCGCCAACCAACAAATGTCTGCACAGAGAAGACTAACACTGCTACTATTAGGGTATCGGTGCTTACCGCGATGAGTCTGCCAAGCCTTGGGTTCTCCCTGTCGTCAAGAAGGTATAAAAGCACACCAATCAGTCCATCCAATATTCCATATCCTCCTTCGGTCAAGCCAACCCTCACTAACCACATATACTACTCAGGCCGAAGCTATTCTCGCTGCCGACCCCGAACTGAACCACGAATATGCGCCCATTCTGGGTATCCCTACCTTCACTAGCAAGGCCGCCGAGCTGATCATCGGTGCAAACTCACCTGCCATTGCCGAGAAGAGAGTCTCGTCTGTCCAGACCATCTCCGGCACCGGTGCTGTTCACATGGGCGCGCTGTTCCTCAGCAAGTTCTACAACGGTAACCGCCAGGTCTACATCTCGACTCCAACCTGGCCCAACCACAACCAGATCTTCACCAACGTTGGCCTGTCCGTCGTTCCCTACCCGTACTGGGACAAGGAGACCCGCGGTCTGGACCTGGACGGCATGCTGAAGACGCTGTCGGGGGCTCCCGAGCGCTCCATCATTCTGCTGCACGCCTGTGCTCACAACCCGACCGGTGTTGACCCATCGCAGGAACAGTGGAAGAAGATTGCCGAAGTCATTAAGCAGAAGAACCACCTGCCCTTCTTCGACTCGGCCTACCAAGCTTTGCCTCGGGTGACGTCGTCCGTGATGCCTGGGCCATTTCGTACTTCATTGAGCAGGGCTTCGATCTGTTGCTTGCTCAGAGTTTCGCCAAGAACTTTGGTTTGTACGGTGAGCGTGCGGGTTGCTTCCACGCAGTAGCCTCCAGCGCCAGTTTGGCTGCCGATTCTTCCGTGGCTACCCGTGTAGCCTCGCAACTCGCCATTCTACAGCGCTCCGAGATTTCCAACCCGCCGCTGTACGGTGCCCGCATCGTGGCCACTGTTCTTAACGATGCTGCGTTGACCGCCGAGTGGAAGGAGAACCTACGCACCATGTCCGGTCGCATCATCACCATGCGTGAGGCGCTACGCAGCAAACTGGAGGAGCTCAAGACCCCAGGCACCTGGAACCACATCACTAACCAGATCGGTATGTTCAGTTTCACTGGCTTGAGTGTTGCGCAGGTGTTACGCATCCGTGAAGAGTCACATATCTACATGACCAACAACGGTCGTGTTAGTATGGCTGGTCTAAACACTAGCAATGTTGAATATGTTGCGCAGGCCATTGACAAGGCCGTTCGTGAAGTCAACTAAAGAAAAGAAAAGAAAAAAAAGAGGAAAAGAAAATATTTTGCTTGCTGTACTT
>RHDR01000623.1:0-18082 GCA_009806295.1 Davidsoniella neocaledoniae
CCCACACCATCAAAATCCACCCCACTGTAAGAAGTCGTCCATCATAAATCACAGCACCGTGATATCCACGTCCTGATGGCGCCCGGCCAAATACCTTGCGTGTCTCCCACGTCATGCTTACTAGGTTGAGTAGTAGCACCTCGTTGGTATATGTCTCGCCGTCATGGCCACCGACGATGAATAGATATGACCCGATCAGCGTTGCTGTGTGTGCAAGACGCCTGTGCGCCATAGACGTATTGAATGTTTTCCATTGATGGCCCTCCACGTCGAAAACCCATACGTCATGAAAGCACTTGTCACCGTCCGAGCCACCAAAGATGATCAGTTTGCTACCAAACATGTTGGCAGTGTGATAACCACGCGCCTTGGGTCCGGGATCGCGGCGTCCAAAGCTCTCGGGGCTGTACACTAGTGTCCAAGACATCTTAGTCATGTCAGACACGTCTAGTCTCCATACCTCGTTCAACGCACGAACACCGTCGCCACCGCCGAATATGTAGAGGCCGTTCTTGTATAGACAGGCAGTATGTGCGCGGCGTTTGCTAGGAATCAAGTCGCCCATGATCTTCGGCTTGCTCCACCGGAAATTTGTAGTGTCCAAAACATACACATCGTTATAGTATGCAGGTCCATCTCCACCACCGAAGACTACTAGTTTCTTGCCAACTGCTGTGCATGTCATGGCTCTTAATGGTATAGGAATGGTTCCTACCACGCTGGGCTTGAACCAATGAAATGAGTCGGCATCCATGACATAGAGATCGTTAAAACATGTAGTAGCGTCGCATCCAGCAAACACGTAGATATTAGAGCCAATCAAGGCGGTTGTATGTGCTCTTACCGCCGCCATAGGAATTCCAGATACCAGTGCTTTTGAGTAGTACATGCCGGAAGCAGGTGCCAACGTCACTTCCTGGCCATCTCTTGCAGTTTGTAGCGGGGGTTCGGGCATGTACTCCGTCTGTTTCTTAGTGGTTGATGAGCTCCGCCGTGTGATTCCGGATAGGTGCCCCGACGACGAGGCAACACTTTGCGTTGACGGCTGTCCGTTACGTTGTGGAGCTCCAGTAGTAGGCGGCCGTGACGCAATGGTGCTGTTACTCCGCACAGCCCCTGGTCTACGGCCACCCTTGGCACTGGCGGGATCCTGCTCGGTGGTTGATTTTGAAGAGACTACAGACACGGCAGACGTTGCAGCGGACGGAAGCCGGTCTTCGGTGGTCACAGACGAAGCTACAGTAGCAGTTGGCCGTGCGTCGAGCGAACGGGGCAACGATGCATATGAGCTGGAAGAAGTAGGGCCAGGGCCCGGTGTGGGTGTATTTGGTTTCGGGCCGACGGCAGCGGCAGCTGAATTTGGGGCGGTGGCCGAGGCATGGGATGTCATACTACCGATGTTCACGGGAGTCATCGGTAGGGCAGGCGAAGCGGTGGCCGGAGAGGTCAACTGGCCATATTGCTGGGCTTGGACAGCAGCTTGCGAAGCTACCAAGGAGTGAGCACGACTGCGCAGGGCGAGCTCTGGCTGGGATGACTTGCGCCGGCGGTCTTGGGGGCGTGAAGTAACGTGACTCGGAGTGTGGCTGCGTGGTAAGGTTCCAGCAGCGGCAATGGAGGCGGCGATAGAGGCATGCAGTGAAGACGAGGATGGCGAATGCGGTAGTTGCTGGTGATGCGGTTGTTGTGGGAGCTGTGATTGTGATTGTGATGGTGGATGTTGTGGGAGCTGTTGTTGGTGTGGCTGATACGGTTGTGTGGACTGAAACGGAAGCGGCGACGGCTGAGAGTCGGAAAAACTTGTCGATGTTGCGGAAGACGGCGGCAGCATGGCCGAGCCAGGCACGGAAGAGAGGCCGTCTGGCGGCGTGGTCAACGGACGATTTGGAGCTAGTATATTCTGTGATCGCATGGACTTCACACGGTGGTGCGGCGATTTGGGCGTGCGGTCGCCAACGACCGAAGACGTATCAGACATGCTGCTAGATAGCTGTCCTGCTGTCCTACTGGCTTGTTGGCTTGGTATGTTGTTTTGCCGCTCTGCTATCTTATCGTACGGCGTGTGGCTGGCTTATGGAGCAAGAGCAACAATGGCAGTAGTGCGCACTTCTTTTGGCTTCTGATGTGTAATCAGAAGGCAATTGCCGTCTGTAGTCCCAATGCCTCCTGCTTGCTTTTGGGGGAGGAGAGGGAGACGTTCGACGGGACAGAAAAAGAAAGCGAGAGAACGGGGAATGAGGGACCAGAGAGGGAGAAAACCAAAGTAAGAACCAAAGTGAGAAAAGGGTACCTGGTGTCTTGTCTTGCTTGGACCGCCGTGAATGAAGCTAAGAAAGAGCCTAGAGAAAAAAAAAAATATGCGTCAAGTAAAGGAAAAAGGCCACTCGAAGCCCAGCAAAACAAAGCAAGATCTTACGGCTGTGCTGTAGCCAGCAGATTATAAGATAATGAATGCCCCCCAAAAAAGATTAAAAAAAAAGCAAAGACTTGACAAGCAAAGTGCAATAGAACGCTTCGCTTAATCAAGAACAGAGCAGATACCACGAGAAATAAGGTTCGTTTCGTGTCGTGTCGTGAAGAGGATGCCAGAGCCCATAAAAGGCTACGTCTACCGTCTACGTCTGTGTCTTTTGTCTCGCCTCTAATCGAGAATGATCGAGTTAGGATAGAACCAACCAGCTATTCTGCTAAAACCTGCGATCACAATTTGTCGAGAAATAAGAAACTAGGCAATTTCAACAGAGAGAAAGGGAACGTCTTCGGCTTCAGTTTGACTTGGCTAAGATTTGTGTCTTTGCTTCAAGAACGTCCTTGGCTTGCTGGCTTCTAGAAATATCCACAGCGGCCATCACAAAACAAGATTACCACGTCCGGTATATCTAATTTGGAGGGGGGGAGTAACAGCGGGTGGGAAAGAAAGTGGGATTTTGGTGGCCTGGGATCAATAGGATAGGGATTCAGGCGGTCGGTCAACAACAAGGCCTTCCTTGGCCTAGCTTGTTCTTTTCTTTGCCGGACTGAGACTTTACTTGGCCCAAAAGCTAGTAGCAACAGATCGGAAAATAGATCTCAATCGCCGCGATAAAATTAGGCGATACGATTACAATACCGATGCAATGATCGCGAGCACAGAAAAGAAAAATATCTGAAAATCACAGCAACGGAACGAGCCTTCAGCCTTGTGGGTATTTCCTTTTTTTTCTAAAAGAAAATCTTCTATACTTTCTTCCCTTTGATTATCCTCTATGAGGATTGCAGCCCTGTAAATTATTGGGAGGGAGAGAGAGCGTAGCGGCAACTACATACGAGTGCTATAGTGGCAGTTGCATCAAGGAACTGAGAACAAGAAGTCAGGTTAGTTAGCTAATTTGCTGCTCCTTTCCGCTCTGGGAAGGCAACGTGATGTTGCTTCGGGGAGAGAAGAGCAGTTGCAGTTTATGAACGGACCAGCTCGCCTCAAGGTGCTACAGGCAGACAAACAAACATGCTTTGATATCGACATAGCAGACAGAAAGAGAAGGACCACGAGGCTGAGTGATTATGTGTCCCCTTTTTATATCCCGTTGTATCATATGAGCCTACTACTATCTAGATATTGTGATGTTATAAGTTGGTGTGTTAGACAATATCTTCCAATCACAAGCTCACACACCAAATCAAAGTTTAAAAAAAGCCAAAACTATTTCCTTTCTCTAGGGCCACAACAGCAGCTTCTCTTCTCCTACCTCGAGACTTAGCATCGGAGGCGTCTCCTGTCAATTTCTTCTTGGATTTTCAGTTTCTTGTACTGCATGTCTTTGAAGATGAGGTCTCCAATGCTATATCTCATCCCTTCACTAATGCATAGTCATAGTCTACGTATTGTATAATCTACTATATATGTCCTTCACTATGTGGCTTGCATCTTCTTTGTTCCTGACCGGGCCGATGATAACGCAGTATAAGAAATATCATATATGTATATAGGCCTATACGGCGTATATGTGTGTACAGCTACACGTGTAGTCAAGTCAAGACCATGGAACACACTAATGTGCTGTAGTTCGCAGTCGAGTCGCCAACATGGCTAGCTTGGTTAGCTTAGTGGCTGGTTGGTCTCATTATCCGCATGTTTACCCTGGAAGTTCGAGTATAAGAAGGCCAACCTAGATGAGAACGAGACGAGCAAAACCAGGGTCTTCTTTTTTCCTCAATCTCTCCTTTGCAGCCAAGAGTCTACACATTTGCCCCGTTTCTGTTCAAGGTCAAGCAATTATATGTATCTGTATATGTAGCTAAGATTGAACCTAACACCATACTGTACCATAGTTGTAATTATTAACACAGCACGTATGTATGTATGTATATACTCCTAGTAAAATGCCTAAGGAAACTAGCCCTCCCCCATTCAGCTTTTAGCGCTAAATTGCCCAGCCACCCACGCTGGTTATCGATCTAGCGCTGCATATACCTACATACATATGTACAAAAATATATAACTAGTTAAATTATGTTGTTGATTATAAGAATAAGAGCTTGTTGAGATGCATGCTTGCTAATCTTATATGCTCATTGCTACAGCCCAGGAAGGGCTTTGTAAGTCATTATAAAATGTCTAGGGGAAAACTTCCCACTACGTCTTCTCCTGTGAAGGGCTGCGTGTGAGTGAGAACCATACAATCTGAACGTAGTAGTGCCGTGGATTTTCACTTGATGTTTCACGGGGCAGATAAGATCGTCTTCTTATTGGTCAATACCTTGTTCTCAATCATCGTTGGTCTTGACTTAGTGTTTTTGTGGAGCCCTCCCAATTTGCTTGTTCCTATTGGTCAGCTGATCTTTTCTAGTGTCGACTTGATTTTGTGGGACCAGTCGGTTTCTATTGGTCAACTGCCGTTTTTTTTGCTGTCATTCGTTCTTGCTGCTTCCTCGTTTTGGCTTGCTGTTTTTATGGGTCCTTCCCAGGGACTGTAGTAAAGACTAAGGCTATAAACAAAAATTGTAGATGCAAAAAGAAGCACCAAAAAAAGGCCCATCAGGCTCTGATTGTTTGCTCTTTCTTGGCTAGTATGTTCATACATACAGACAGCTATGTATTTTGTGGCAAACTTTATTCTAAACATTGAGATACAGAGAAATTTTAGCTTAACTTCTAAGTTTATACATGTGAACTATGATTTATAATGCCTCTCTTCTGAACTATCCCTTTTATGGCTTGGGCGCTTGGGTAACTTTAGATTGAGGCATAGACTCTACTGCTGAGTGAAAGGAAGTCCAAAAAAAAGTTCATGATTACAAAGGCACAAGCCATTCCAAAAATATTAAAAAGATATTTAGAGGATTCAGGAGCGGCAACTCTTGTGCATAGATATATAAAAGTATTAGCCAAGAAAGAGCAAAGTCTAGGTTTCCTTCCATGTAATGAACAATTGAACAATATTTGACACAACGCAATTATGGCTAAAGTCATAAAAAGGATACTTCTGAAGAAAGGCAGTTAGGCGGCCTTGTAAGGAACATGACTATCATGGTATTGGTATAAATAAGATACCCATCTTTTCTATCTTGAAATATTTCAATGTTTAGAAAGAATTCAAGTCTCCCTTCTTTAGATAGAGAATGAGATACTTAGCCTATGCCAAAATGCCCAAAAGAAACATCATCGGGTAGAGGAAGTAATTCACAAAATCAAAAGGATATAAACAAGCAGTTAGATGAGAAAACCGTGAAATTTAGTCATGTGATGTGGGAACTCTCGGTGTGCAGGGAGCACCAGTACATGTATACATATGTTAGTAAAGACTAAGAGCCTGTTGGATTTTTCTTGGTGAAGTAGTAAGGATCACAGCCCCTACTACAGTATCCAACCAACCACTCTATTTGTAGTTACATTGTGCCCTCTTTGTATTCTAGTTATTCTTTTTAGACTTAGAATGAAAGAAAAAAAGTTGGGAAAATATATCGGTGATAACTCGAGATTCAATGATTCTTTCCCATATTTCCACAATTCATATGATAATTACCTTCTACCACGATTTGTACCTAAACCCTTTCAGACTATAGTAGTCACTCTGAGTTTCTGCCTCCTAGTGCTTGATATCAAGATATTAGACTTCAACCTCAACTTAAAATAGATTAAGAACTAACTAATAGACATCAGATATAATAACCACTTCCACTTTTTGCTACTTCTTGATCTTGGACTTAGCTTTTTGACTCTTTTTAATTCCTAACTGTACTAACTACTAAGTGAATGTTGATGTTGGCTATGATAAACCCTTTTAACTTACTACTCTACAGTTTACAATCAGACAATAGACAAGATTGTCAAGGAATATTACACCATGGTCTAGAAAAGAGACTTTTGGAAGTGCTTTTCATTTTCATTGAAATATATTTTCTTAACTGTTAATCTAGAGCTGGTGACTCTACATGAATAATAATACTAATTATCTTTAAATTTGTTCTCTGAATAGTTGACTCCAATGTTAATGTAGGTGAAGGAGACTGTTTTAGTAAGTACATGTAATGCAAAGATCTTAGCCAAATGTTGTGGCTTTAGTTGATTTGGGGTATATTTTTCAGTATTTAATCTCTTTTCCTTGCAGCTTCAAGCTCCGTTTGCTTTGCGTTCTTTTCCCTTTCCTTAGTTGTAACAAAGTTTTACTGGCTGCGTCCATCCGCGAAGCGGGGGTGAAACCAATCTTGTATATATACAGATACTACTATGTATGTATACTAAGTTCAGTGACTAAACCTAAATAGTCGGCAAAGGCAATGATTACAAAGATATACATACAACTACATACTTGATGGAAATAGCTCTCTCTCACTTCCTATTCTTCATGGCCTCTACATTGTTTCTTCTGCAAGTACCAATATATCACTTAGTTTTACCCTATTCTTCCTTGACTTGTATTTTCCCCTAGCCCATGTGCATATCCATATATCCTAGCCACACCGGATATTGTCCGTTTTCCGTCCACCGTAGCTCGTCCCTTTGAACAGGTTTTATGGTTCAATATGTATGTTCTTGTCGTTAAATGCGATAATAGCCGCCGACATTCCCTGTAATGGTTTTTCATGTACAGGCACCATACATAAATATAAATACATACTATATATCCCCTACCATAAACTCCCTGGTCAAGTTTTTAGTCTCAGATTAGCTGTTACGATTGAGTTGCGACTAAATCGTTGTAGAGTAGTAGTGAAATTGATGCTTCTCTGTATAATCGATCGGGCGATGAAGTTTAAGGTTCAACTAGGCCCGCAGTCTCCAGCATTATATACAATATTGATAAATGCTACTGGACCGTAACGTCATGAATAGTATGAATTTTCCTGTCTCTACACATATCAGCACGTGTCAACATCTGAGCTTGATTCTTCGACTTACATCAACCCTAGAGATTATAACCCTATTATAATACCTCTTGTCTAGCCTGGCAAACACATTCCTTCAACCACGACATTTCATGCAGGCACCTTCTTTTTATCAAAATCGATAAAAGTGCATGAACATAGTCTTGGTAAAGTAACAAAGTATACAGATACATTTCTATGTGTATGTGTAAGAGCAGACATCTGAAACATTGGTTTTCTCACACAATAAGAAACAATAGAATATAAAAGTAAGCCTTTTAAAATAAACGACAAAATATCCCAACGAACCTTTACACTTGATTCCATCGAGCCCCGCACTTATGTCTTAGGGTTGATATATCGTCTCTCTCCCGAGATTAAAAAATCAGAGTACATATATAACATTGTTCTAAAATTGAATAAAGACAACACATATAGAACATAAAAAGCTGAGTCAGCAAAGACGCTGCCAACTATAATCAACGTAGCAATCGTCTTGTCGCAAAGATTGCATGATAAGTTTGGCCTCACGGCTCGAAACACTGACAAAGAGTTCACCCACAAGCTTGCCAGAAAGCTTTAAACCTAGCTTTACTTTTTAGCCCCCTCCGCTTATTTCCCCCTCCTAAGCTCGTGTTTTACCCCACCGTTCAGCTACTATAGTTTTTTTTAGCTAGCAAAGCCAAAAGGAAGACCTTTTAACCAAAGTCTAACGAAAGGACTTAAGGACTAGAGCATCGACTGACCCCTCCCCCGGAAATCAAACTGTTGATTTGCTTGTAGTTTAATAGCGCTAAAATCCTGAATAAGGGAATACGTATAACTATACAAAATATTAACAGTAGAAGCTTAGGAAGTCTAGCCTAACGCCGTTCGCAGAAGTTGAAGTCTTGACGTTTTATAACGATTCAGCAGGACTTTCTCATGTACTTTAGAATAATGAACGACGATGAAAGTAGTCGTAGTAGCCATAAGGCCATAGTTATTGTCTTAGTTGGTACGACAGTCTTGAGGCAGCCTAGCTGGAACTAAAGGTTGGCTATGTAAAGCTACTTGGTAGAATAGCCCGTAAGTCACCTAGCTTAAACAAAGCTAAGCTTTAGCTCCCTCCTCCCTCCCCGTTTTATTCTTCCCTACGGGTTCAAAAGGCGTCTCGGAACGACTACAAATACAACGTCTCTAGACCTTTTCTATTCCATATTGTTTTCTTCCCCTTCTGCGCTATTCTACTTTCTATATTTCTTGATTTCTTACTCTTTCTCGATTTTAACAAGCCTTGCTTATATGTAATTTTACATTATCAACCAACTGCTACCCTATCACTACTTGCTCATATCTTACGATAAACATTCCCCTCTATAAAAATGGATTTCCTCAAGACCGTCGCCACGGAGTACTCCAAGAACCAGCAGAGCCAGGACCAGAGCTCTACTACCCAACATCAACAGCAACAGAGTTCGTATATCCATATGTATACACCATCGTCGCACGATAGATTTAGTCTCAACTAACTTATGATCATCTTTGCCACTCGTATAGCCTCTAGCTCTTCTGGCCTGTCTGGAAACCTAAGTATGTCATGATATCTCCCATTCTCCAAAAACAACAAACACAAGAGTAAACACTAACGAGTATCTTTTTCTTTTCACTCTAACCAGGCGGTCTTTCGGGACTCCTTCTCAGCAACAATGTTCTCGATATGCTCGACTCCGACGCTGACAAGAAGAAGACTGCTGAAGCTGCCGCCAAAGCTTCGGGCAACCAGGGCGACTCCGATATGTTCCACAACGTCCTCAACCGTCTGAACCAAAACAAACACTCCGTCGCCCAGGAAAAGGACAATATCGATGAGGACTTCGCCGTCAAGATGTTCAAGAAGTTCGTCGAGAAGAAGGATACTTCTTCTGAGGAAAAGGCTTCGTCTGATAACCTGGGCGCTGCTGCTGCTATGCAGGCTATCAAGCTTTTTAACTCGGGAAGCGGTAGCAGCGGCTCATCTGGCTCCGGTAGCCAGGCTATGCTACTAGGTCTGGCTATGTCTGAGGGTAGCAAGCTTTTCGATAACGCTCAGGCTGAAGGAAAGGTCGCCAAGGGCACCACCAAGGAGAGTGTCATTGAACAGGCTGTGCAGTTTGCCCTCAAATTCTTCCTCAAGAGCCAATCTGGCTCGAGCAGTGGTAGTGGCAGCGGAAATTCAGGCCTACTATCTCTCGCTGCCAAGTTCCTGTAGAGGATTTAATCTAACAAAGCCAAGAATATAGTTTTTGAATATGTAATAATGTTTGAATTAAATGGATATACCTCAACAGACACCTTGGAACACCCAAGTAGTGTCAAGAATAAACGAATAAGAAACAAAGATAAATATAACGCCATCCATAGTTCAAAACTTAGAGTTGAACATGCTCATTTTCCGGCTTCCACATGAGCTTGAACATTAGCTTAAGATTACCGCCCATTTCCCTCTAGGAAGATACCGATGTGGGGGTACTAGTCGCCTGGGCTGTTTCTTTGGGCTTTACTATAGAACGAGCATGATCGAGCACATCAACCCAACCAGAGGGACGGACACGACCACCAGGGTATTTCTCATGTAGATACTTTTCAGTGTCTGCTGCCCAGGCCAGCAGAGACTCCTCGGTACCCCATTCACCCATGGCCATCATACCAATAGGTAGCTTTCCCTCGCCTTGCTTAGGTTCAACAAAGCCAATAGGCGCAGTTAGTGCTGGACAACCTGTCATATTGGCTAGGAAGACATATATCATGTTACGTAGACTGATGTTGGCGTCATTGACACCAAAAGCCTCATCAGCAGGGTTACGAGCCCATCCAATCTGGGGCGACGTCGGACTGAGAATAATGATACCAGGATAATTTTTGAATATGAAGGCAATGTGTTCCATCGAGATAGCCCGAAGTTGATTATACTTGAGATAATCGATGGTTGGGGTTTGCGAGCCGACTCCGAGCATGATCTTGGTGGCATTGTTGACGGTGTTGAACCAGTTGGCATCCTTGCCAATTCGAGATTGATGCTGCTCGGCCATTTCGGATAGGCAAATAGCGCCGTGAGCTAGTTGAGCCTCCCTCATGTTTGGGATACTGATGTTGACTACTTCGTAGCCCTGTGTCTTGAGATATTCTAGGCCTTTATTGAATTCTTCAATAACTGCGGCGTCAGCCTGGTTGACCCAAGCGGCATCGATACCAATGTACTTTTTGGTGGACGGATCCCTGAGTGGTGATGGGACGAAGGCAGTGGTAACGCTATCGTCGGCACTAGGTTGCGAGATGACTCTGTAGGCCGCCGTAAGATCGGCAACAGTGACGGCCATGGGACACACAACACACATAGAATGGCAAATGGTGACAGTGCGATTATGGGTGGTTTTTAGTCCATAAACACCATTGAAACACGGCGGGATTCGAGTACTGCCACCGGCATCAGTGCCAAGAGCAAAAGGAACGATTCCAGCACCAAGAGAAGATCCAGCACCAGATGAGGAACCTCCGGGATAGTACGAATTATTGTGCCAGTTGGTAGGAGTTCCCCAAGCAGGCTATGAAGAGTCAGTATTAATTCTGTGTCTGAGCTAAGTCTAACAAAAATTGAACTTACATTGCATCCAGTGGTATCTGATATACGAAACATCATAAGTTAGTGCATCTGACATGGCATCTATTGGGAAGGTTTTCTCACCGCAGCCAAGCTCGTGCATGGCATTCTTTGCGATCACAATGGCACCAGCTTCCTGTAGCTTGCGTACAGGGTGAATTGTAGTAGTAGCAGGTTTCTGATAGCTCAGATTCTGCTGGTATGCGAGACCCTAGACATGATGATAAAGGTTATTTATACGTACTATCGCATAGTTGGACAAAATGGGTTAGCACCTACAATGTGGGAGATGTATCCCTCGACGTCTAGATCGTCTTTGACGCCAAAAGGAACACCATCTAGAAGGCCGAGTGGTTTACCTTGCTCCCAGCGCTCAGTTGACAGCCTAGCCGCCTCAACCGCAAGATGATCGGCGCCATGTGAATCAACCCAGGCGTTGTCGTACTTGCTCCGCGGCGTCTGACCTCTTAGAATGAGCCGATGAAGGGCCTCGACAACTTGCGTGGGCGTCAATTCGCCAGACTTGTACGCATTGTGATAATCGGCAACCGTATGATAGCGACCCAGTAGATCGGCGGCGGATTGGACATACAGCTCTGCGTCCAGGTCGGTTGCACTAGGAATGATGGCATCATCTACATTTTTATTGGGGATTACAAGCGGCTATTCTAGAAATTAGTTATTGTCTAGGTACACATCCTAATTATTACTTACAAGAAAACGAGGAATGACTCCGGCCAAATGTTCATTGCCCCGGAGCGATCCGAAGCCAGCGTTGGACCAAAGAAAGCTTTGGAGCGGCGGTAGTTTTGAGACGCTTCGGAAAATGCAGGTACTGATTAGCTCAAGTATGTTTTAGGTGACAACGACGGAGTCCATCAGGAACGTCTGATTGTTGAAAGCGCCGGTTAAGCTTTGTTCTACAACCACTAGTACGTACTAGCTAGTTGACCTGTCTTCTTACCCAAAGCCTCCAATCGATCACATCAATTTCCCAATCAAGAAGAAAATACACTCACATTGTCCCAGCTACAGCAAGCATCCGACCGCGTAAGATGGGATTCTGGTCCTTAGGCGGTTCGTCCGTCGACCATTGTTGAGCCTCATTGGGCTTTGGATAGTCAATGAAGCTCATATTCTTCGTTTTGCGATGCTGTTTTGTCGTGTTTTAGACGTCGATCAGGGCTTCCTAAACAAAATGAGGAAAACAGGTGTGAAAATGCTCTTAGTTATAGTTCACGAAAGAAAAGAAGTCAATGAAGTGTTAAAAAAGACAAAGGAAGCAAGAAAAAAGAACAAGCGAGATTATTTCTTTGACCAAATGATAAACAAAGAAAAGAAAGGTCAGAAGTAATTACTCAGCCCAAGCTGCTTAGCTAGATGCAGCCAAAATGGTAAGTGCTGCGGACTCGGGTTAGGAGGTCCTTACTCCGTACATATTAAACATTACATCTGTACCAACCAACATCTCTTTCTTTCGTTGGCTGTTGGTACATACTTTCATCTTTAATGTGCAAATTTGACTTGATGCTGACATTTAATGGCCTTGATATATGACATGTCAGCATAAAAAGCCTACGGAAACTTTTTTGGTTTTTCTCCTGTTTTTCTTTTTAGATTGGACTGAAATAGCTAGAGCATGAAAGACCATAATTATTATATCTTGTCGTAGGGGAATATAATGTATCTGTATGTACTTAAGAGAGAGAACAAAATGTATTATTTATAAACACTAAGGCAAGATACACAAGAAAGTCGAGGTCTATCGCCCGTCAAAATCTTCGTCATCCCATTCATAAGCTGGTGATGATGGCCGTGCATACAAAACCTCGCAAACAGCGCCGAGGGGGATGTCCATAACAGCATCGGTGCCCTCGCTCCAAATAGTCGAAAGCTCTCCATAACCCTTCAATACATCTGTTTTTGCCGGTGTCATCCGACGACCGTCTTTCAGACTACCCATGGAATCCATAACAGCCACCTGGGCAGCATCGTCGACGATAGTTTGAGCTGCATTCAGCGGCAGCGTCAAAATCTCAGTATTGTAAGAGTTCAAGGCAGCAAAGATGTACACCACAGTGACGACCAGAAACGACGGTACAGCCAGTGCCCACCAGCGATCCGGGTAGTATGTGATACCCAAGGCATGCAGAAACGGTGACGGGAGAAACGCCCATAGTAGGTATATCAGGAAACTCAGCGACGAGAAGAGATATAGCACAAAGCCGTAGTATTCATACGTCGGCACACGTGGAGCCGCCCGTGGTACTGGCTCTAACTCGTCATCCGAGGCATCTGGTGTGGTCGGTCGCGACGGCCGCAGCAGCGATGTGATGCTAGGTGAAGGCGGCAGCGGCGTTGGCGGCCGGCATAGTACGGCGGGGCAAAGTCGTTTTGGTGAAGTGGCCAGGGATGCGAAGCGCCGCCAATGTCATCATCGTCATCATCGTCGTCGTCGTCTTCTTCATCGTCCTCGCCAAGTCTGAACCATCTAGCTCGAGCGAGTCGCGGCTGCTGAATATTCCATGATGATGGTTGGCGTAGTCGTCGTCGGAATCGTCGTCACGTGCCATTAGGTCAAATGGGCTGCTACCACTGCCATTGCCGCTGCCGCTTCCATTAAGATGCGATCCGTTCGTGATTAGCCGCGGCGTATTGAGCCCCGGCATGTTCGTTCGGTTGCGAAGATGACTGCCTGTACCGTTGAGCAAAGGGGGGTCAGCCATGGTCGAGATATTGCTGGTAGCCTCGTCGTGTTAAGAAGACAAGAAGGAAGATAGTTTTGGGGCGAGACAGGTGCTCCCAACGTAGCTAATAGATCTATATAAATTGTTTCAACCACATTTCAGAAACTAGGAAATGCGACCAAAAAAAAATAGTAGCAACATAAAATTTAAAGACGTTCATCGCATGGGCAAAAATACCTAGTTCGAAGATCACCAAGTATATACTAGTGCAACGCCCCACAATATTCTATCGATAGTGCTCCGCACCAAACCCATGTATGCACCAAACTTGTGTTTTTCGTGACAACTTCCCAACCTACAGTCTTCTTTTCGCGATATCTTCAACAATTATAAAAAAAAATGGAAGAATTATTACTTGTTGAACGTGCTGTTATTATTGAACAATATACTTTTGAAAGGAAAAAAACCCTCATGTTTGTGTATCCTGATCTCCTATCTTCTGTAGTAATTCCCCGTAACAGTTCGCACAGAAATGTGATTGTCTAGATTTCCTATTATAAATTCCAGTCCCATTTCTTGCCGAACGGTGTACAATTTGTTTCCGGCCATCGTATAAACTAATAGGGCCACCTCCCTGAAGTCTTTGGCGGCAATCCCGTGCTCTTACCGCCTCTCTAGATGTAACTCCCGCCGTTTCTGTGATGGGTATTCTAAGCAATCTCTTCTCTTCAACTTCAGCCAAAGAGCCCCGTGACATTTTGACAACTCTATTATAAATGATGCTTGGATCTGCCCCATTCTGGATAGACTCTAGAAGGAAATTAGTCATATCCTCAAACCGCTCTTTGGCATGGGGAGTTTGGAGGTTGTCCAGACTGGCATTTTGAGAGTCGTCATTTTGGGGAGGTGGGGTTGAAGGGCGAGGGGCATGGAGGGGCATGGCGTTGTTGTTGCTCAAACAATGGCTGGAGAACTACTAGAGGATTGAATGGGAAGATTTCAGTCTTCTTAAATGCAAATTTGATGATTGAAGGACACATAGCCTTCTGTCGTACTTGAGTAATCAGACCAAGAAAGGTATCTTTAGTGATGTTGTGTAGAGCTTGTGAATATGCTAACAAACCAGTCGTTTACATTTTTAAGCACTAAACGCGTGAGGGAAAGGCGAATTTTGATAAAAAACTCAAGATAATTGATTAAAGAAGTCTCCTGCACAGCAGAAAGACGCTTGTTATGACCGCCTTGTGGTTTATGTGAAGTTGAAGGTAGCTTGGCCCTTTTGATATGATCACGAAGAGTCGATGGAGGAATATCTACCATAGAAGCAACTGTTGGAACCTGGGGTTTTCAAAATGATATGCTACCGCTTGCTTAAGGGCATCGGCGCGTAAGACACGTGAAGTTTGTTCCATTTTTTAACAATTGTTGAAGATATCTCGAAAAAAAGACTGTAGGTTGGGAAGTTGTCACGAAAAACACGAGTTTGGTGCATACATGGGTTTGGTGCGGAGCACTATCAATAGAATATCGTGGGGCGTTGCACGAGTAGTATTTATGCTTTTCTGTACCACAGATCCCATCAGGTATCTAAAAGAACCCATCACACCAAACCAATCGCCCCACAGCAAAACCGAGAAACCAGGCAGAACCAGAAAACCCTAGGCAGAATAGAACAAACATCAACAAATAGAATGGGCAAACAACCTTCTTGTGTGACCTTGTGAAACCTTGAGAGAGTTCTGGCATATTCCTCAGTCTAATCACAAGGTTGAGTTCAAGTTACCTCCCCCTTTGTCCAAAGACGAATTTTTCCCCCTTCGTCGTGGGTTTTTCAAAGCGACCAGCACATATTCCCAATGCTGCTGTCCATTCTTTTTATCCTTTTAGACGATTGTCTTTATTGATGCATCGAGTTATGAGGCCTTGAGCCCGACTTTTTCCCTTCTCGAGGGATGTCCTCACCAACAATCGCCCCCTTTTCACCACTCTTTCGCGATCGCTGGTCTCCCGAGTCGCTACACACTACAAAGCTCAGGGAGACACACTCATACTCGACGGGCAACCTCTTTTTGAAGGTTCCGGAAGCCCAACCCGTGGCGCGGGAGTCTTGTCGCTGTGCCTCTACCATCGCACCCGACTCGACTACGCCAATTTTTTTTATTTTTTCTCTCTCGACACTCGATCACCAGCCTCTTGGAGGCGCGTCGGATGGTGCGGTCACCTGATTACGTGGACGGTAGCCCCACTTAGGGCTTGGTTGATGTGGGTCTTTTTTGGGGAATTGTTTGAGGAGGTTTTTGAAGTTACAGTGGGTATCCATGAAGGTGTCCTATGGAGACCCGGGAGGGTAAGGCCGGACTCGGACGGGATATGGGTGGAAGTGGATAAGATATACCGGGGTTAGAAAAATCGGGACCTGTTGGACCGGACTCGAAAAGCCATTCATTATAGTTTCGGTAGAGGATAAATATAACAACAACGACAGGAAGAGTAGACGTTCCGGGATCACGCTTATTGCCACGAGCATCAATTCGGGCGTAGTTGGTAGGGCCAGGATAAGTAGACGTGCCGAGATCACGCTTATTGCCACGAGCATCAACAGCTCGGGCATAGACAAAGTTGGTTTAGACATCAGGAACCAAAGCCGGAAAGGCAGAAATCAAAGCTGGAAGAGCCACAGCAGTAGTAATGAAAGTAGAACGCATGGTGGCGGTTGGTTGAAGTTATGAACAGATCTGAAGGTGTGATGAATGTGGATTGTAAAAGTTAAAGAATGGATGATGTAAAATGTGATGATGCTGGAGTAATGAGATAAGAGAGTATGATAAGAAGCCTGCTGATGGAAGTAAAGTACAGTTGATATGGTGTCCATTTGCTACTTTATATATTCTTTCATTGGTCATGATCAGGCATTTCATATCCTTTAGACTAATAGAACTCGTGGTTCAAAAATAGCCATAAGCATCCGAAAGAGGTGATCTCAAATTGTGAGCGAATTTCGAGCCATGCTTTGATCACATATTGTCAGGCCGGCTTGAATCTGATCAGTTGATGATACTTTGTATGGCATGGAGAAAGCAATGAGCATATTACAAAGTTACAAATGAACCTGGATGCAGATAATTTGGTTACGTTTATTCTTCTGCTCCATTGGCTTGTTTATCTCTATTTTTGACTTGTTAGACAATGAATATTCACAATTGACGCTTCCATCGAGTCCTCCTGTTGGTCAATAGAAGAGCCGCTTTACCGAGTATAAAAGAACCTTTGGGTCCAAGCGGACCATGTATGGATATATATAACAAGGCACTTACATATAGATACATATATTGTACATAGCATTATTGACATACGTGAACCCTTGTGTATACTTTGAATGGGGAAGTTGTAGAATTCTTTATTCTTTTCACTCTTATCATATGAGTATATAATTTTATTAAGAGCATATTGAGTTGACACCCATAGTTAATATCGTATTCGTATATATGCTAGATCGTGCTTTAATGTGTTGTTTGCATACTGCTTTATATAATGTGTCCTCAGGTAATTATTAGGCCAAGATATCTAGGCAAGAAATAGCCAAATATTATTGTTATCCAGGCACTTTATCAATTGTGTCCTAGGTGATGGAATGGACTACCAAGTGGTTCTTGCCTTAGAATACCTTGAAAAATAAAACCCCCCGAAAAACGGCCCATTGTGGTGTTATATTCCAACCTTGGCATTGAGCGAAGTCATGGTCCTCCAAAATATTATAAAGTATTCCATTGACCAACAAGGAGGACTCGGTGGAAGCTTTGATTTGTTTTGTTTTTATTACCGAGCGCGGGGGAGTTCGGACTCGGTGGAAGCGTCAATTATCAATAGATTTATTTATTTGTTTATCATTTTACGTCTTTATGTGGATCGTTAGACGTCGCGGGACCCTAATGGCCCTCGAAAAACCCTCCTAATAGAGGCCCGGAAAATTACAAAGAAAAACAGAAAACGAAAACGAGCAATGCAAAGGATCAATGGTATTAGATGAGGAGGTCAAAGGGGGTAGGAGCAGCGCTAACCTGGCTAAACTTTTCCCCCCTTAGTCCTCCTAAGGGTTAGGGGCATATGTCTACAAAGAAGTTTGTCTCCTTGATGAATTTGCAGAAATCAATGTCCCCTTGTTGTGTGGTCAGGGTATTGTCTATGGTGATGTGAAAAGGTCTTCGTGAGAAAACCTTTGACAGACGTTTGCCCTTCCAGCAGAAGAAGAAATGTAGTGGGTCCTTCTTTTTCCCACAAGAGCATGAATCTGTAAAGTTTGCATGATGTAGTCGAAGGTGGTAGTCCACAAAATCTCCGTGATGTGATCGGGCGGCCAGTAGCCAGCCCAGTGTCTTCCTTGGGAGAGACAGTTCAAAGGGGGTCCTGAGGGTTGCAGAAAGTCCCAGGTCCT
>RHDR01000624.1:0-18097 GCA_009806295.1 Davidsoniella neocaledoniae
TTTTTTTTGTATTACCCATCAAGGTTTGTCAAGCCCACTAGATTAGGGTTTAGTAAGCATAGTCATAGGGTCAGACCCATAACTTATTGTCATCTAAAACTGCCATGAGACGCCGTTAGGTGAAGCACACAACACAGCATTTAGAAAGAAAATAAATGTAAAAAGACCATAATACTCTACATTCAATTCAAGAGACTTTAGTTTTCTAAATCAATCAGAATTCAATTGTCAAATCTTTCAATCTGAAAAAACCCGTAAAAAAAGGGTTTACTCAATTTTTTTTGGGCATGATGCAAGATTGAAGGGCAGTTTTTCAAAAAAAAAAACGGCAGAAAAAGGGTACGAAAGCCTAGGAATCATTTCCTAATTGGGACAAAATAGTTCTCTATCGTGCATACCAAATTACTATCGTTCCTGGACATAGACTCTATATATATTATGATTTTGTTAAAAATGTAGTAGTGCCCAGTAACTACCGCCTATCCATCTTCTCTCTAGCAAATTATGCAACCTTCTCGTACCAATCATAACACGATGCTCTTTTACAACACGGGCCGAAGGTAGTACTCGATAACCTCGTATGCTAGCTCAAAGTATAACTGCTGTCGGCGATCGATATTGGGCTCTTGAGAGATACCACGTGACCAGTGACCATTATCTAGGTTCATTAACGCGATTCTCAAGGCGTCTTGGCTTTGGGGTGTCGAAAAACAAGACTCTAAAGCTCTAGAGTCATAGCATCCCTGGATGACATCTCCGTCCACATGCTTCAAGGCAGGCGTGTAAGCAGTCGGTAGCAGATCCGACCCTACCACATTTGATTCGTACCATTCTAGATGTGAGAGCGGGCACACAACCTTCGAATGTAATGCCATTTTCTGTACCAACCCCAGAAAGGTCCAGCCCGACAAATCCATCACTGTGAAGTGACTAATGGCACCTTCTAAGCTCACACCAAAAATCTCAGCGTCGTCAATTGTGCTGGCAATACGTCCGAATCGAGGCTGGAACTGTTTGTTCCACCACTGCGGCTGTGTTCTTGCGCGGCAGAACTTCTTGATCGAGCTTTTCAATGTGGCCTCGAAAGTTGGCAAGATACTCAGCTCCCTTGACTTGGGAACCCAGCGACCAGAAACAGTGTGTTCACGATCACTGATCAGAGTGATAGGATGGTTGCCTGAATTTTCGGTAGAAGACGAGCCAATGTTGATCATAGCCTGGCCCAAAGCAAGTGTTGGATCTGCTTGCATGACCTGCAGAGTGGGCATCGAACCATCAGATTGCTGGCACGGCTGTACCACAAATATTGAATATGATGCCGTCATAACAAGAATGGCGTTGTCATTGTGGCCCTCGATCGCGATGATTGGTGACTGGAAGGCACGTGTTGCCTTTGATTTGATTTTCTTCTCTGCGGTATCCAGATATACCCAAGCAAGGGTCTCGCCACTAGCATAGAATATATTCTCTCCCTGGGCATATGCACAATAGATAGGGCCATAAATGCCCCTGATCTTGTGCCGGGTGCAGTATTGGACAGACTTTCCACACTTTCGGTTCGTATCTCTAACAACTGACGCCGATATGATCAGTAGCCGGCCGCTCTTCAATCCGGCTAGATAATACTCAAACGAGCTCCCGTCCTTAAGGAAATTCCATTTTGATAGACACAAAATTCTGTCATCAATATCGCCTAGTCCCGTGACGAAGGGACATAGCGTTCCTGTTCTTGACATAGGCACAGATATGTTCTCTCCGGTGACAATATCCAGGAATGAAACATTAGGCCGTTCTTCAAGCATACACGCAACAACCAGGCAATCCATGACGTGAGAGTACAGAACGCGTTTTGGGCTTCCTGGTGTCGGGACAAGTCTTGGTACAGGGCGGATAGCCGCCTCCATCTCAGCAATATGAACGCCGTCATTCGATACTATCAGAATTGAAGGTCGTTCAGAGTAGGCAAGAGGGAGGGTCTTTGGCAGTGCCGATGTAAAATGGATTGTTGGCATTGCTCTGTTCAAGTCCTTCGAGTCGACAGGTATCACAAAAGAGACCGACTTGAAGTCTCCCCAACCACGGCTGTCTTCTTGAAAGTCCTGTGCAAGCATCATGTAGCTATCAGAGCATGCAAGCAAAGATACCTGAGATGAGTTTGGTGATGGGACGAGTGAAAGAGATACCGACAGATTTCCAAGCGCCGGACAGAAACAGACTTGCATCTTAGAGTCTCCGGGCAGAGAACCATGATGACTATATAGCCATCGCGGGTTCCACCACTGACGACAATACCTGAATCAGTCTCAGACACAATTTGGACGCTGCAGAAAGATTCCATTTGATTGTGTGAGTTCGGTTCGTCAGGGACCGCCGTGTTCGTGGAGCCGATAGAAAACTCGGAAACGGCTTTGACGCCAGGACCAAATGTGGCAAAATCATAGATGCTAAGAGCAGTCATCGTGTCTTTATGTTGCACACCAACAAAAATGAAGCGTTTATCACGAATATTGGTCATATAAACACAAGAAACCTCTTTCGAAATGTCAGCTTGGCCTACGATGGACACGTTGATTCCATCAATCTGGAGAATAGATAGCTTGAACTGCAAGTCAAGTTGTGCGGTGATTGCAACAAAGTTGTCACAGATGGAAGCATCGCCGGCTTCTACAATGGGTACACCAAATATTTCGTCCAGTGTTATTATCCGACTATTAGATATGTTAGAACTGACCCTCATCAAGGTTACATGTGAGCTGGCAACCGATTACATACCTATTGTCAATGGTATACAATGCAATCGATCTCTCGGTGACTTGTTGAATGTGCCCTTCACTAGTAGAAGCTGCATCGAGAGTTCTAGCCTGTGTTTCGAGAAATATCTGATCGGCATCCAATATGTTGATCTCTGCTTCGGAGCCAGGGACGGAAGATAACAGGAGAACATCAGAGGTGTCTCGTGAAGAGACCAAGATAAACATTGACGTGGGAGCATTTGAGTTAGTATCCTTCATGGTAGACATATCGGTAAAAACCCACGCCTGGCGAACACCGTCATAATCGAACTCCACGCCAATATTAGCAGGAATACCTGTTCGATGTTGTGTCACACCACCGTTTACTCCACGCCCAGAAGTAGTGAAGATCTTGTCCGGTGCTCTGAAAAGCTCCAGTTGCGAATCCTTCGAATCCCAAGGGACCATGGCTTTACCCCATGCCCCCGATGCTTGATTCCAGGTGGTGAAGTCATCCGAAGAGACCATATCAAGGGCTGGGATCCAATTTGGAATGCTCCCGGAGCGGACAGGATCCCGACGAGGTGGAACCTATGAAGCAATTTAGTATGTTGGCGCATATAATATATTTCATGATTCCATGTTGGCTAGTCCATGTATCACTTACAACCCATATAGACCCGTTACCACAATCACCCCCTATAACAAGGACATCATTGAACCCATTAAAGGATGTCGTGAAAGCAGTATCAATGCTAGTGCTCAGATGTTGATCGCCCAAGTCTAGTGTTGAGGCGACTATGTCATCAGGGTGGAACTCTATCCAGACAACGACACCGTCTTCTCTAGCCACATATAGATTATCCTGGCCACTAAAATATGACCTTCTACGATATGGCCGAGCCCAAGCACACCAGAGAGGTTGATCTACGCCATGGAACCAAGGAGTCGGCGGTTTGTTGTTGTAGTCGATATTCTGTATGGTTGGGCTTCCGATAGTGATGTCTTTACAAACTATCATTCTATCGCGCGAGATCATGCAAAACGCAGAGTTAATGGTGAGGGGAATGATGTGCAGAGGTGGTTCTCCCTTTTCGAAAACCAGATGGCCCTTCTTACTCAACTTAAGAATTTGCTTCAAGTCCTCACCTTGCCTCCACTGATACGTAGCGGCTCGTACTCTGCCGTCATTGATGATGATTAGGAGCAGGATGATGTTCTCTACGTCATCCTTTTCGGGAAACAAAAAGTCCATGTGAAGAATGTATCCATTTGTTATCTTGGTTCGCCATGATCGGAAAAGCTTTAGCTTTTCTCCATGAAGGTATTGGTGGCGAAGGTTGCGATAGCTTTCGATTTCGAATACACAGAAGCCACAGTTGGAAAAGGTTGACGCCATGTATCGAGACTCGTGATCGATGGCAAAGTGTAGACTGGAGCTTTTGATGAGATTGTTGTGTGGAACTTTGTATTTTGTACAAACAAACTCTAGCTTGTCTTTTCGTTGGCCGAGGAACATGAGGATGTACTCGTGAGACTCCAAAAGTAGACACAAGAACTCGTGAGGGAGATCACCTTTAATTGGCGAATCCTCATCTAGAATGGCCCAGGCCAGCTCGCCAGTCTCCAGTTCACTAGTTACGTCTTCTTTTTCCGATTCGTATCTTTCGCCAATAACCTGGGTCTGCTGAATTTTGTAATGGAAGTCTGTTTTCCTAGCAACCTCGTACATTTGTCCATCAGAACGCAGCTCGCAGATACGTACGTAGTGATCCTGTAGAGGGGAGTCATAGATGGATGTACACGTTAGCAATATTCTAGGAATATTTTCAATAGCAAAGTTATGTTAAGGTCATGATACTTACACCAATGATAGCGACATCACTATGACTAGGCGATCTAATTCTAGCGGGGATGACCTTTCGAATTGCTGGGCTCTCTATGACGGTTCTAGTCATGATTCCCAGCTTGGGTGGTTCATCCGACAGCGCGCTCCTGGGCATTTTTTCAGGCGTAAAGCCAGTATATTTATTGCCGTGCACAGTCTCGGGTACCCATTTCCCATCCTTGAGAACATTAACCTGGAAAGCCATGATTCAATTAGGGCATCATATGCCCAAGGACTGCAATGAGATGGCAGTTAAGGATGGAAGATAAGATATTGAAAACAAAAAGGGATTACGAGCGCTGCTAGAGTAGAGTAGTAGAGCAGAATTTAGATGGGGCAGAAACAAATCAGATAACGAGTGGGTAGCAAATCAAAAAGAGAGGGGGCAAGGGCGAGTACGGTGGATTTATGAAGAAAGGAAAATGAGGTTGGTGAATGGGCAAACAGAGGAGAATAGCTCTGATTAAAAGCCAAACGAAAAAGGACCTAGACAAAGAAGAGGTAGCTACTGTTAGTCAGGTCTGGGCAAGATATATAGAATAAAATAGAATGTGTTATGTATCTTTGACAGTGAAGACCGCAGGTAGTCGAGGTTGTATATGTACAGTATTATATCGGAAATAGGACATTAGGTGTTGGGCATTAGATGTATATATATACATATGTGTGTGTCAATGCTGTAATACTTGTAACTGCAGTACAACCTGTATAGCGAGCATATTAGGGGAGGAATGTGCTCTTAGTAGAGGTTTGAAGCCCTGCCATCACAAGACATCAGAGCAATAACAACACCGACGGGAAAGAATAGCGAAGGTACTTGGCAAAAGGCAAAAGAAATTAGTGGCGGCGCTTGTAATAAAAATCAACAAACACATCATATTCTCGGATAGTAATCATGCATGAAGCCATGATGATAACTAGTCCAGGCTAGATTTCGAGGCAAGAAAGGACGAGAGAGAGCTGAGGGGAAACGGAAACGAAAAGAGAGGAGGAAACGGGCGTTTTCCTGTTAGCAAACTTTGTTGATAGCTCTCATATGTTTGCTTTGCTAGTGGAGTATTCCCACTATAGAAGAATCGCAAGCGACTACAGATTGAAAGCTTGAGTACAAGAGTACAAACCATGCGTATGATCAAACAAGGAAAGTATAGCCAGCGCCAGCGCCGACGCCACATGCAAATATTGAAAAGAGGAATATAAGAAGAGCAAGACGAGAAGGCAACCAGCATCGGGGAGGTTGCACGCAGGAAGAAAAATTAAACGCGAGTAGTATCTGTTTGCTGTTCTCGCTGCCGTTGTCACTTATATTGCCGTTTGCTACCTCATCAACGAAAACAATAAAACGCCATGACTGGCCCCTAACAGTCTTGTGATACGAGAAGCGATGGCAGTCACATATATTCCAGCAGCAGAGCAACAAGAAACGATAACAAACGCGCATATCAATGTGTGAAAGGGCGTGGGCTTATAGGTGGTTGAGTTAGGAGTGGGTATATATGTATGCAAGTGTGAATCTCGGGTCGTAATGAGAGCTGTTGATAGAACCGAGTCCCATTGAAATACGGATACTTGTACATATATTTGTACATACACGCTACCAAACAAATGATAATCGCACGCCGGCAGCCAGCACAAAGTTTTATGTATTCAATAATGAACGAGGGCTAGATTTTGCCATAGCGGGAATCAAACGTGGGCATTCCTGGAAAACAGAAAACATCAAATAATGTTCTTTCATGGGCTATGGAACTAATCCATAGATCTCCAGTCTAGTTCTAGTGAGCCGTAAGCGATAGGATGGGGCGTTGATCCAGGAACCAACAGTTAAATGAAGGTTCTCCTCCCTGATCTGCCCGTTGAGCCATCCAGACACTTTTTGGTATCAAGATACAGTATAGTGTGTTTGTGATAAAAGTGCCCTACAGTGACATTGCTACTGCCATATTTTTACATAATGTGGTATCCATTACAAGAAAAGCTCTCGCCATAGTACCACCTTGGCTGTGTACGGAGTCGCATATAGGTCAACCGTGAAAACTAGCAAAGTATGGCGGTTTGTCTCATGAATCGTGCTATTAAGCCCATCCACTTGGTGTACAGCTTTTAGACATCACTAGGTGTGATTGATACCTAGAACTATTGCTCATATATACCCTAGAGGAACCACGGTATGTTCGTAGTTTTGGAACTAGATCCCGATAGCATACACCCCCATCCCTCACACGTGGGATAGAGTTGTATCTGTAGGTCGTCAAAGACCTGGATCTCTGGTCACATGAATGTCTGGAGGTTTGGCTGCCACTAAGCTGCGAGGCGATGCTGATTGGATTTGTTATGGTGTTGATAGAGAATATGGTGTCTTTTTACCGCAAGAGTACTAGAAGATATGATAGGGCCACACTTACTATTGTTTTTACACAAGAATGTATAGCTACGTGTAGGGCAGAGATGTACTGTTACTGTCTCAGATGCTGATATACTGCTGTCACTACAAGTGACAGGAACCACACGATTTGTGAATGAGTTGTGAAGTGCTGGCCAAGAGCCTATGGCCCTACGGGTGGTGATATAATGGGAGAGATGTTTAGGGCCAAGTGCAGTGGGAGGGCAAGAATACAAAGCAGGCGAATAAAAATCGGCAAAGGCTAGAAAGTCTGAGCACTGCAAACTAGGACCAGGGCTGTTGTACTACAGTTGCAAATGCAACTTTACTACTATCATTGGGACATACCAAGACACGACCCAGGACGGATAGATGGTGGTAACAGCAGTAATAATAGTAGCAGGCGGGTGGGTCGTGGAGTGGCAGACTGAGAACAGCTCGTCTACGAACCAGAGTGGCGCTTCTAGTGAAAGCGTTTATGCACTATCTAGGCGATACGTACCACGTTGGGAAAGCAGGAGAAACAGTAGCCAGTGCTCTATAATCAAGGCACAGGATTGAGTGGTGATGGCACAGACAACGAGTGACAGGAAGACGACAATGTGGTGCGTGCCTGATATGGGATGATCGATTTGATGTCAAGTTTTGCGGTTGGAGTCGGGATCAATGAGTAGTTTGGTAATGCTTCATTCGAACTATTCGGTGCTGACAACACAAGCAGAACGGAAAGATGGAAGGAACGGAATCCCAAGTTGAATAATGAGAGCAAGCGATAAGAAGGAAGAAGGAAGCTATGGCGGCAACCCCTTGCGTTGAATTTTTGGTGTTTGTAAAGCTTTCAGAGCTTGTTTCCAGGTCGTCTCCTCGAGACAGAGAAAAAAGCAGGAAATAGAAGAAAAAATTACAGTGTTCCTGCGAGCGACGAAATCAGCTTGGTCTGGCTGATGACTTGGTGCTTGAAAGTGAGAATTATCAAGACTATTTATTGAGTGAATTATTGAATGAAACCCAGACTCTTAGCATGATGCGCTGGCCCGGACATGTAGTAGCAAAGGACTCCAGTATATCCGGCCGTGTGAGACTGTAGGACGTGAGTGATATTCGTAGATAAGGTAGGCGAGCCTACAATGACAAATGTATCTATAGACAGCGACAGTGCCTAATGATCGGAGCCGGTACTGTGTACAGCAGACATCAATATCTGTACGGTACGTGCTAAACAAATAGTGTCTTGTAGAAAAATTGCAGAAGGAGAGTATCGGCACTCCACTGATACCGAGATATTCGCTTGGACGGATGTGGTGGATGTGATGGAATATGAAGTAGATGGGGAGCTTTTACTTTGAAATTTTGTTGTTGATGTTGTGGTTCAATTACATATTGGAGAGCCTGCCTTTGGTCTGACACAGACTGCAACTACTACCTTTTCTGCGGGCTAGGGTTGACTCTGTTTTAGGCAGTTGCCTTGATCGGGCATTTATTGTTCAACCTTTGTTTACTTTTTTCCAGTCATGTGGAAATAGAGCAAGACCAAAATGAGAAAAGGAAACAACTACATAATAATTGAGAAAAAGAAAGGAAAGGACGGCAAAAAAACCACTGCATTTTTCCTCTTTTTTTCATACTTGCCTGGCTCCATAACCCTGTTCGTGAATCGACAACTAGTTTAAAAAGGCTACGCTACGATATTCGATTGACGGACTGACAGGGTTCAAGGAACTATTTTCGAAAGCGCCCGTACACGGCCGTCGAGAAGCTGGCTATGACAAGATAGGCATAGTACATCACATTTAGTTCAAACCTGCATCGTGATGGCATCACGTTAGGTATCGTCAATGGCTAGGCGATGCTCTCCCATCTTTGGATAGCGGAGACTTGTCCACTGAGGAGATCGAGCTCTATCCATCCAAGTAGCCATCATTACACTCTATCGTCCTCGCCATGTTTTTTTCATCGGCGCTCACCGCACCGTACCTCCCGCCAGGCTTATCATCTTTCTACGTCTGACTATCTTGATTTTTATTCGGTTATCTCGCAGTTGTACAAATATAGGCCCAGGTTACTTGCGAGAGATCACTCTGTATTTCCTTTTGTTCTACTCTCATAGCTGTACAGATACAGATACATATGTACATCGTCATTTGGACGTTGATATGCCGCTAGTTGTCCCGCAGGCTGGCCAGCCACCTCGAATCTTGGCCCATTCCAACTTTGTTGTGACTTTGTGTGTCTCAATTTGTTTATTTTCCTGCTCTAGTCATGCATGCTTATCCCAAAGTACGTTCATACGTCACATATATCCGTAATCAAGACAACTTATACTGTGTCCATATGTAATCTATCTGCCTAGGTACAATATGATAACATATCACTTTGCATAACTACAACATCTGCGGCAAAAAATCTCAAATCATGCATTAGTCTAGTCCAAGATAGTAAATACTTGCCGATAATTCGATCAGCAAACTCGGCTGTAGTTATTGCGTCGGCTTCTACTTATCGTGATCGTCAATTTACCCTATTCTAACTCAGTCCGACCATCGGTAGTAGTTCTTGCGAGCCTTTTATTCAGCTTACCTATTTCTAACACTTGTCTAATGCCTGTTGGTTTACAGTAGCATACATAGGTACCGCCTACATATCATTTCTTCTCCAGATTCAGCAATCTAGTCTTGTTTTGGTCTCACTCAACCTCAGTATTGGCTAAATTAGCTGGTAGGATACACATTCTACGACAAGGGCCAAGCAACATATTGCCGTTCTTATGCATGGTATCATCATGATCAGCTTATTGCATTTTCGTGCTTTTATCCGTGGCTTTACTTATGTCCGACATCAAGCTTTCAGCTTCTAAAACCTGAATTCCCACAGCAACAAAAAGGCTAGTTAGTACATGTTTCTCCAAAGTGTGAATCAGTGTTGAGGTTAGCAATACAATGGTATATTATAGCCCTAGAACATATAGATACGATAAGTGTGAGCAAGATATGTACATAGCTGCTGCTAGGCCTTATCACAACAGTTTTAATTATGTACTCTATGACCTTCCATTTGATTGACTCTGCCTACAATGTACATTTGTAAACATAATATATACTATATAATCTTGAAGATATTTACATATCTATTCTTCAATGTTGTGTATGGGAATACAAGTAACAGGCTTATCTCTCACATAATGGCCAGATAATAGCCTCAATTATAGAATGCTGTTCCACCATAGTACCGCATATACGCAATGTTACGCAAACACAATAGTGCATCTTTTATTCATCTCTATAAATATACATTAGTCCAGTCTGTGCAGAATTTAATCCTAGGGAGAGAAAAAACAAGACAATGAAACAAAAAAACAATCAGTGATCTCTATCTCACTTCATATCATGTAATACTACTACTAGGCAGCTATACATTACCCAGGGTATATCGTCATCGCACTGAGGCCCTAAATCTCAACCACTGTCTAAATTCTTGGGCACCTCTTATGTATGATTTACAGGCCTATGTAGTTCTGAATATTGAAGTTCCGAAGAACCTCGTTGAGAGTGGTCTGGTTTCTCGTATTGTTCCGATGACCTCCTCCAGTATGTATGTACTTCGCCGTCTAAGGCTTCCTACATAGTACTATTGATATTATACATATATGTGCCATACATATGCACATACATGTATGTAAGCTTGACAGGTCATATATGAGTTTCACTCATACTCATATTTTCTCTTGACAACTGGTAGAATTGTAATTTGCAGTTTAAGCCTTGTACGAAGCTTGTAGGTATCCATGTTGCAAAATTCAGTGTCACATATCCCCCTCCCTCCTCTAGCTCCTGCTCTTCCTCTCCCTCTTCCTCTTCCTCTTCCTCTCCCTCTTTCTTCTCTATAAGGAATCACAGCGGGTTGCTAACGCCCGTAAAGTTTACTAATCAAGCCATGGTTCTAACTCCGAAATATCAAAAGTTAGGATTAGTGGCCCAATCCAATTCTGCAAGCCACTACCTACCTCTATTTTCTCACTTCTCTTGTTGAACAAGGTAATAGAGCACCACTATCTAAATGGCCATCCAAGACCCTCAAGTTAATAACCCCGGTTGAGTGTATAACTATTTCTCTTTGTAGAGGTGATAAAGATGGTAGACAGACTCTGAACGCCCTTGATATCATTTAACTCTCAAGCAGTCCTCTTAGAGAACATAACCCTATACATGTAGGACAGTAGTGTTTTGTTCCTATCTGTTCATATGCGCTCACTGCCGGTAGTGTGTCGGTACTCCTGATGTTTCGTTAGACCTCAGACTTTGATTTCAGCCATCTCTTCGATCATAGTCTGGTTGACAACTGAGACTGGGCCACAATATATAGACAAACAGTAGTTACAGTGTTTTAGCCCAAACGTCAACAGTGAGCCACTATACCAGTGTCCGTCGTTAGTGTCTACTCCTAAGCATGGCTTTCTATTCCACAGTTACAAGTCCTATTCTATACGTAGAAATCACAGAGCGCCTTCTAAACACGCAACATGGATAGCAGCTAGGACCAGGCTACAAATTAGCACACATTCTTCTAGTAAGGGACAGGCTTTCCAAGAATAGTGTTCTGATACAGAGCATTTACCTTCGATTAGGCCGTTGCAATGCTTTAATTGTAGCATTAGGATGCTGTTGGAAACTTCGTGGTTCGGCATCACGCTAATGCCAACATGATAGACCAAGTCCATCCAATTTTGTCTTCTATTCAATTATAAGGCGTTATTATTGGCGGGCAGTGCACCTCAACAACAAACTTAGAGCAAGTGAGCTGAATATGGCTTGGAACAGACTAACAACCGACTAGAGTGAGGCAAGCCAGACTGTTGTTAGGTTGTTATACAGATAAGTGTGAGTTGGTCTCATGTTACTAGGAGCTTGTCTTAGGCTTCTAGCTTGACAAGTCTCTAGGCTGCGGCAAAATTTTCTTTTTCTCCTAGAACTGACTAGCTAGCCATGGTCGACACTCTATTACAATTAGACCAATGTACCAAATCCAGCTATACACATAAAGATCCTCAATGGCATCTTTAGCTTTCCAAGCTGAACTGGCTGATACGACTAAAATACTGATTAACTAACTAGCGTAAAGTAGTGTTTATATATATTTGCATTCTTTTATATGTACATGCATATGTTCGGGATTCTATCTTTTTGAATGAATAAAGTAATAATTGCGAGTCCTCCTACTAAGAAACGTCATTAATCGTTAGCGTTAGAAAGAATAAAAAACAGCGCATTAACGCATCTTCAGCTAGAATTGTCTTTGAGTGTCCCGCAATTTCTAATCCATCCCCTAGAATAAGGGATCTTTTTGCTTCTACACATTCCGATGTATATATTCATCATGTTCTTATCTTTATCTTGGAACGCTTAGGTTAGTTGATACATCTGATAAAGAACTAAATCAAGAGGAAATAAAGCTCGGTGCCATCTTGTCAAATTAATATTCCGAAAGCGTAGTCTAGGTAGACAGGAATCCTCATCCGTCGTAGAGAGAAGAAAATTTGCCGCCAAAAACTTTGAAATATAGCCTAATAACTCTCCAATCCCATCCTGATATATTTGTTGTCCTATGCTGACTTCATTATCTAAGCTGGCACATTCCGTTTATCTTGTCTTCAGATCGTAGTTATGCCTCAAGTGTTAGGGTTAGCACCACATCTCAATACGCGTATTTCTATTGAGACCCACCTCTGAATGTGGCTGGGGCTCACCCGCGATTAGTAATTTTTTTCGCAGAAACACAGCCTAATTAGGCTTCTTAAGACAAAACTTGTAGGACATTAAAAGATACTACTAATGGGAACTAAGGCTCTATATACTAATAGCTGTATGAGTATCGCAAGACAACTGCATCCATCTATGGTAATTATATTTGCCCCAGCTCTCAAGCCTTTTTTATATATTGCTTCCACACTCTATTCGCTGCTTACTCTAGAAACCCACGCTATATTTCTAGTTTGAAGTTCAAGTAAACAAAACATTATAAAAGTTGCTAAAAACATATCCTTTTTACTGAACCCTATACCAGTCAGTACCCGGTATACAGTATCTCGGACTGGCATCATGGAGACTGCGGTGCCTGAAATAGATGATATCAGCATCAAATCAGAAGAAGAAGAGGATCAAAGCATTTCTTTGCTTGAAAAGGACGAAATCATAAAGTATGATGTGCTAGAAGACGAATGGGCCTTGACCAAGGCCGAAAAGATAGAAAAGGCTTGTCAAACAAAAGATGTCGTTGCTCTTCAACATTTAGCCTTATCCAAAGGAGGTTTTATCAAAGACGAATTCCGAAAAGCTGCATGTAAGTTAATCACTATTGAATATGAAAATATACATGATCTATTTAGTCTATATGAAATCCAATATATCTAACGTATTGTCTAGGGCCATATCTATTAGGGGATCTTTCAGACGGTGTCAAAGAAGAAGTAGTCAAGGATGAAAAAAACGAGGAAGATGACTTGATAGAACCTCGATGGGAAGATCTTCCACCCCATCATGATGAAGGACAAGTACAACTGGATGTCAACAGATCCTTTGTATACTACCCCAACGGTATATATATTAGAGCCTCATTCTCACATGCAATACCTCCATTGTATTAACATCTATCAACAGACAAAACCTCATCTGAGCTTGACGTCATAAAGACCGAGTTGTCAGACCTGATCGTCGAGGTTCTTCGCCGATACCCCTATCTTCATTACTTCCAGGGATACCACGACATCTGCCAAGTTTTCCTTCTTGTCTTGCCGCGGCGCGTACGGGCACGAGCCGTCAGCCGACTCTCCCTTTTCCGAATCAGAGACTTCATGCTCACAGATTTAAGCCCAACCATTGCCCAACTGCGTCTAATACCCGACATCTTGGACACGGCGGACCCAGAACTCCGGGCCCATCTAACTGGCGTCGATCCGTACTATGCCCTTGCCGGAACAATCACAATGTATGCCCACAATGTCGAGCGGTATGGTGATATAGCAAGACTGTTCGATGCTTTACTAGCTACTCATCCGGTTTTCAGTGTATATCTTTTCGTCCAGATCATCATCTCGCGACGCGAGATTCTCCTAGAAACACCGGAAGATGACCAGGCTATGCTCCAGCTAATGCTCTCCAAAGTGCCTCAACCGCTCGACCTAGAAGGCTTGATATCCGGTGCCGTGTCATTGATGGAAACCCACCCACCAGAATCTCTAAAGGCATGGAAGGCCTTATCTCCATCAAGCTGTCTTAAAACGTCTAGTCTGTCTGACCAAACTCTGGAAGACGCCGAGGAATGCTTTAGGAAACAGACTTCTGAGCTCGAATGGCAGAAAATGTACACGGATGTTGGAAAGACTCTTTGGAAGTACAGAAAGCCGGCGCAGGCAGTTGGTGCTGCTGTGGCGGTTGGATTGCTTGCTATCTATCTACGGAAGAACCCAACCCCGGTTTCTCTGGTTACCTCGTATCTTAACTCATAGAGCACCCCCATTTGCTGTTTGGCATGGTGTATAATCATTTATCAGCAATTTATAGGCGGCTGATATCATTTGAGTCAGTATCAGATTGCACGTACCATGGGGATATCATATATTACAATGTACTAATGTCTAATAACTAGTAAGTTAGGTGGTGGATTTCTATATTGGGAATAGCGATGACTAGCGGATATTCATGATGACAATAAGATATCGGCCTTATTTCATCTCAAGGCCCTTCTTGAAATTGACTCTTCATGCTCTCGTAATGGCTTTGCTGCTCTTGAGCAAGTCGCCCGACAGTATCACTGATGATAGTGGCTATAAGAGAGAAATTGTTGTAGAGGAATCGAGAACGCTTCCTTGCGTCTCCTCCACTTTGAACTTGGGCATATTTAGCAAGAAAGGTTTCAACCTCCATACGAAGACGACCGAGGCTAGTGACAACGGGCTCATCATCGGCTGATTCGGAGCTTAAAGACAAAACACCATGAAGAATCTGCCCAAACCGCTGAGTAATCATATGAGGCGCAAAAGACATGTTTGAGCTAGAAGGCTTGGATGGGAGACTTGAAGTCAAAGCATGTATAGAGTCAGAATGGAAATCCATGACCTTTTGTAATCTGGGCCATATCACCATGTTAGTAGTGTCGATATAGCCATCCAATGCTGGAACCCTTCTTCGCTGTAGTTCAAAGGCAAAATGCTGATTAAGCCGGATTGATAACAAAAGACCCAGTGCATCATATGAATTTGACATGAGTGTTTGAGCAAGATTTTTCCCAAGTGCAAAGGTCGGCTCGAAAATGTAGTTAAAATGCTTTTGTATAACAGCGAGAGGAATTAGTGGAGAGAAAAACGAGGATAAAAAGGTGTACTCGGCAGTTGCATTATCGACTAAAGCAAGATTAAAGTTTCGGAATGGGACTTCAATATATTGATATGTCGACGTTTCTTCTGCAAGGTAGGACGAAAGCGCGACTTGATTATTGGTTTTAAGCAGCTCGATACGCCGGCCAAGGTTGAACGTATCGTGAGGGGGTGCTTGTTGTCGCATTGATGGGACGGAAAGCATAGAGGCTTTGCGGTCTTCGGCACCAAGTGCGTCGCTCTTGTCTAATGTGTGAATCTTGAGCTTCTCTAGAGAGCGCTGGTATCGCATAAAGTGGTGTAAGTAGTACCACCTGATGGTGTTCATATAGGCAAGGCAAATTTCGTCGCCAAGCTGTGAGTTGTGTCTGTAGAGGAACGAGAAGCCATCTTTAAACTTGAGAAAGTTCTGTTGTTGTAAAATCTGCGCGTTGATACTAGGTGACCGTAGTGCTTTGATTTGCGTCACAATGTGGTCTCGGATTCTCTCAATGGCCTGAAGATGTATCACTGTGTTAGCACTGGCCTGGTAAAGAAGTGAGCTTATTGGGGTGTAAGGATATGTATACGTACCTTGGCTACAAGTTTCTCTAATAACGGGCCTAATTCGTCCCAAGCCTTGCCTTGTCTGTTAGTCTCTTTTTTGTAGGCGGTGGATCGTTTGTCTACTTCATGTAGAGCTTTGATCCAGCTTTCGTCGATAGCTCCGTCGGATATCTTTGCGACAACAGCTGGCGCAACACTTAATTCCTCGACGACAGGCCCAAGGGACTTTTCAACTGATTTGCGATTTTCTAGTCTGACGTTGAGTGCCATTGAGCGCGCTTGTAGGGTTTCTATATCGGCGGAGACAAATTCTAGATCGCTTCGGAAGCTTTCGAGATTGGCTTCAACGGAGTTAAGGACGCTGTCGCAATCGACAATTGACTTGTGTAGCTGGTTGAATCGGTCTTTCTCGGCAGAGTCTATAGTGGTCAAAGATGACTTTTGTTTAGTATGCGTGTATATATAGCATAGTGTCAACACATGCGCTCAATGGCTTACACTGTATCGGTGGTTGACAGTCACGATTTTCGCCTGTTGGCTCGCATGTGGCAAATGCAGAAAGTGACAGGCCTGTGAGATCAAAGGCCAGGTCGAGATCTTCGGGTTTAATGTTATGTGGCGGCGGAATTGACGAGTCTATGTCCTCTTTCTGGACTTCGAGCAATCTCCCAATAAGGACTTCGGGATTTGGTGCGCCCGGAGATGGCTGTCTTGGTGATGGGCCATTGTTTTTTCGGGCTGTGGATAGGAGCGATATCGTGGAATCATTTACTATGACGGGCGTAATCGAGCCTTTGGGCTGTACAGAGGCAGATCTTTGAGAGGTGACATAAGGACTGAGGCTGCTAGAGGTTCGACGCGGTAGTGCGCCGTTGCTAAATGGCCGAGATGGTGGTTGAGACGAGTTCGGTTGAGCAGCCTGAGAGGCAAGTCGGTCCAGCCACATGGTGGTTCAAGATTCTCTGATACTAGGATGGTTGGTATACTAAACAGCGGTGCTAACCGATCAGAAATAATTAGGCGGGAGCACTTGAATAGACAAGACAAAGATGGAAGCTCATAGCGTGGGTTATGCAAATAATACCGCACGGGAGATTATGCTAAAACTCGGAAATTCAACTCAGCGCAACGCACACTATTGAATGATGATGTGTCCAGCGTAAAGCTTGTGTTTATGTTGTTGGAACACCAGGGGTCGTCATCATCTAAAGCTTGTTGGAGCTTGATAAAGCTGACTAATTAGGGTCGGTTATGAACCCTATACGTATAGGGTTCAAGTTATAGAACCCTACTATGTTGTCTTTGTCTCATACAAGAGAGGATCAAATTTAAATGTACTACCAGGATAATGTTCTTATTACTATGTATATGACAACCTTTAGACACTGTAGTAGATTCATGATTGATATTGATAATAATAAAGCAAGAGATCAACATATCATCTAACAAAATAAGCTTGTAGTAGTCAGTTTGATGGTACAGTACGTGATGTTGAGCCCGCACATTGCTCAAGTATTTATCTTAATGCTGGCTGTCATGGAATGATATGATGCAACCACAAGCACTAGGATGGGATGCTGCATCGCGGATAGAAGAGATTATGCACAAAATCTCCAATTATCAACCAGATATGGGTAAGAAATCTAGATCACAACTGGCCATTGCTTGAGCATAACCTTAGGGCACAAGTATCGTCGGCTAGCTAATGGGTAATAAGCACCCTGGTCTAAGGAATTGTCAATGAATGCCTGTGGTCGGTTACCAGAGACTTTCAAAACTGCAAGCACTGTATGCATTTATTATCCATGCATGAGATCTAGTATGCTGTATATCTTCAACTCACAGAGTCTTCTATGGAGGCACACACATTATTAAGATCTAGAAAACAAAAAGCGAGAACAGTGGAAAGAAAAAACAGCAAGGAAGTCCACTGGCCTAAAGGAAAAGCCGATTCCAAGCCTACTACTAAGTCTACAACTAAGTCTACTTATGTATGGTGTGGGGCATGGCATGAGTAGGTCTCCCGCCAATCAAGGCACTGCCAAAGCCCCCTCCATAGACAAAAGGTTTTGCCCCCCCTGGAACTGGCCTATATGCTCCAAGTAATTTACATGCACACACAGTGTACACTGTTTTAGATTTTTTTTTTGGTCATCTTAAGTCACCCCGCCCTCCTTCTTCCC
>RHDR01000625.1:0-18052 GCA_009806295.1 Davidsoniella neocaledoniae
TGCCGCTGCTGCTTCTGGTGCGGCTGGTGCTGGTGCCGGTGCCGGTGGCTTCCCCGATATGTCTAGCCTGTTTGGCGGTGCCGGTGGTGCCGGTGGTGCCGGTGGTATGCCCGATTTCTCGAGCATCATGAGCAACCCTATGTTCCAGAGCATGGCCCAGAACCTCATGAGCAACCCCGATATGATGGGTAATCTGATGAATAACCCCCGTCTTCGTGCCATGGCTGAGAACATGGGCAGTGGTGGTGGCATGCCCGACATGTCTTCGCTGATGAGCGATCCTAGCATCGCCGAGATGTGAGTTATATTCCTATATCCTCTCGTTCTAATTCTCTTATAGAGGACCCATTATGCTAACCATTGTACTTTATAGGGCCCGAACCTGATGGGCGGCGGCGCTGGCGCTGGCGCTGGCCGTGGCGCTGGATCTCAGTAAAATCCTGACACGATAACATGAATATGTTTCTCTTCTCCTCGTCTTCCCTCTTATACATGACACATGAAAATAATAACAGAAAATGCCACTCAAAAACAAAAATGAAAACACATAATTACTAACTTCTATCATTGGCTTAATCCTGCTTTTCCCCTACTGAATTACCCTCCCAACTGCTTATACCATTTTTTACTTGCTTTGGAACACTCATCGATTCTGCTTCATGTCCACATACTCGTGTTTGCTACGTAGGCTTTTTGATACCGTAAATAATTTTGTTACTGCGAACTCTACCATCTAAAATAACGTTGCAATTTGAAAACAAATAAACCTTCCTCCCCTATTAGTGAATACAAAAGTCCAAAAAATGCTGTCCCGCCCCCCGAGTCTATCAAAGACAATAAGGAAATATGTAGTCTCATAAAATAATGCAAGATATGCTTGCTGTATATACCAATAAACCATCTAATAATGTACTGTCGTACTATTGCGCGTGCTTGCTAATACCAAGAAGATAATTCTGTAGCTAAGAAGCTATCATGTTTTTTTACATTTAGGTATTTTGTGTATGCCTGTTATGCAGACAACCAAAGTTCTAGTGTCCTGTAAGTAGTAGTAGTAATTCGTATGCTAGAGAATAATGTCGAATAAAACGTAGAGATAGAGTAAGCCGAGAGACAAGATGTAAGGAGAAAAACAAACGACGCAAGGATTGACGGAAGCCTCGGCTAGCTCGTTCTTTAACCATAGCGGTTGGGATCGTGTCTCCGACGTGCTTGTTCGGCATTTTTGAGGAAGAGGCGGCCCCAGTAAGAGAGACCACGTTCATGATCGGCCAATTGGAGCTCGGCATTGTCTATCTTGTGGAAGCCTTTTTGCCATTGAGCTTCTTGATGGGCTCTAGTATCTTCCGAGATAGACTCGGAAGTGTTACGACTGGACTCAGTTATGCTACCATCAATGATGCCGTCGAGTCCATGCAAGTATTCCTCGGACTCCAAGTTTGAATCCTATATTGAAGTTAGCTTGGCTATATCTCTTAAAAACAATGTGGCAGTCTAATATTTCTTACCTGACTTGTCAAGCTAGACCCTCTAACAATTTGCTGCATGTCTTCCTCAGACTCGTGAATTGAGCTAAGTTCGCTAGAAATTCGGATAGGATCACTCCGGGAGTTCACTAGAGGACAGTACCGCGGACGGTGATACCCTACTTTCGTAATCTCTGAGGTGCTGTCATGATTGCATAGTCGGGGCTGTTCTTGATTATCATCTTCCCGTGAGCAAGAACTTGGTACCGTCTTTAGCTGTGAGGAAGAGCTAGATTGAGGAAATTTGGTGCTCGGACTTGGATACTTGAGGGCTGGGCCGGAAAGCATGTTGACGTTGGTAAAGGCGCTGCTTCGAGGAACTTTAAGAGAAACAAGAGCTATTGGGACTGAGAAATCGTAATGAGAAGCAGGGGTTATCATGGCCAGGGGGTCGGAGGCTTGATGGGCTCCTTGGTGGTGAGACTGAGTAATATTCGTATTCTGAGTATATGAACAGGCGTGAGGCTGGAACGAAGGCGCGTTCGGGTTGAGGCTTGACTCCTAAAGCGATTGCGACTGTTTTCTCGATACATTTTTGTTCGCCTCCGAATCAGATTGCTGTTCACTATGAGTTGACTTGGCGGCGATAGAGCCATTGCTAGAAGCTAAGCTAGAGCTAGTTTCGGATGAAGTAGCCGAGCCTGTGGCCTTGACCCGTTGAGCATCTACTATCTCATCCGATAAGTCATTGACAAATGCATCTTTGTCGGGGTCCTCGGCTTCTTTGGTCTCCTTGGGTTTGAGGAAGACCTGCTTAGACCACAAGTTGTGATACTTTCCACGCACTTTTAGGAGGCTGTCATGGGTGCCTGTTTCTAGTATCTTACCATCGCCAATAACGACAATGCGATCTGCTTTCATAATTGTTGACAAACGATGGGCAACAATAAAAGTCGTGCGGTTGTGCGTAAGGTTTTCGAAAGAGGCTTGAATCTTCTGCTCGGTATCAGTGTCAACGGCACTTGTGGCTTCATCTAGAAGCACGATATTGGGACACTTCAAGATAGCACGTGCAATAGCTACACGTTGCAGTTCGCCACCAGAAAGCTTCACTCCTCTCTCGCCGACCTTAGTGTTGTAACCATTGGTGAAACCGATAATCTTATCGTGGATGCAGGCTGCCTGGCAGGCTTTGTGAACCTCTTCATCAGTTGCGTCAATACGGGCATACCGAACATTGTTGATTATTGTGTCGTTAAACAATACTGGTGTTTGAGGGACAAGACCGATGTGACTGCGAAGGCTGTATAGATCGACGTTTTTGATATCCTGGTTGTCGATCAAGATGTGACCAGCTTTGGGGTCATAGAATCGGGATATTAGCTTGAGAATGGTGGACTTTCCTGCTCCCGTGGCACCAACAAACGCAACGGATTGGCCGCCATGGATTTGGAATGACAGGTCCTGGACAATATCCTTTTTGTCGTCATATCCGAAAGTAACACCGCTAAACTTGACATCGCCGCGAACAAAGCTCAGTGGGGGTGCACCCGGCTTGTTAATCACGGAAGATTTTGTGCTTAATAAATCGAGGATGCGCTCGGCATCAATCATCATCGTGCTGACACTCTTTCCGATATAGGACAGGTGCATCAGGGGGCCTGATAGCTGACTCCAGTAAATAAGGAGCATCGCAAACTGGCCAGAGGTTGCCTCTCCATTTTGGACTTTGATAACAGCTAGGAAGCAGCCAGCAAAAAGACCACCCAGAAGCGAAAGGGATTGGCATGCTCTGGTTCCAAACCAGTGGAACGTATAATTTTTCATACGCTCGATAAGAACTCTGACGGCATCAGAATAACGGCAACTTTCATAACCAGTTTGGTTAAAAGAGGCGACCGTTTGCCAGCCGTCAATGCCGTTGTGTAAGGCTTTGCCTTCGTCATAGTAGGCGGTGACGTATTGGCGCCGAACGCCACGAATACTATTGAGCAGACTGGCAGACAGATAAAGATACAGAGTGCCTGTTGTGACCGTGATAAGACCTTCATACGGCCCAAAGGTTGATGTGAGATATAAGATGGCAACGAAAAGGTCGAAAATTCGGGAAATTCCGTCGAAAAGAACGGTCTCGACTAATGTGGAACACTGCTCGCCGCCACGAATAGCCATCATAGTCTCAGATGTACTTTTGGAATCATGAAAGTCAGCCGACAAATGCAGAACATGATCAAACGCAGCACGATTGAGGGTTTCCCGAGAGTAATTAGAGATGGGGAAATAGAGCCATTCACGCAAAAAGCTGATTCCGCAATCAGAGGCCAGGATCTTGAGAAGGGCAAAGACTGCTAACTGGTTCCAGATGACAGAGTCTACTGTACCGGTCAGAGAATCCATAATAAGACCAATCTGACGAGGTAGTAAGACATTGAGTGCGTTGCTAGCAAGCATGCATAGTCCCACGAGTAGGGCAGATATTTGTAGACGGAAGTTTCCCATTGGCCAAATGTATGGAAGGAGAATCTAGTTGTCGAGTTAGAATGACTTGGTTACATGGATAAGATAACGTAATGGATTGTACTACTGACCTTGAATTTTTTGATGTATGTAAACCAATTGCCATCTTCTATCAGTCGTTTCTGGAACTCAAGCGTGCCCTTTCTACTTTCAGGGTCATCGCTGTCATCAAGACACGATTCGGCCGCCTCATCACCATTGGTGCTCTTTTGAGCTTCAGATTCGGAGTTGTTGACATCGGCAGTCTGTGTGGTTGACCCATAAGAAGTGTTACAGCCCGGAGATTGACCAGTACTGTTATTTAGTAACGGCCCAGTCTGTCCCAGTAAAGGAGCACACTCTTCATCTGAAGCGGGATTGTGGCCGTTATAGCGGGACTTGAACATATAACTGAGAAGAGCGAAAACATAGAAGATAATTCGAATGCCGTAAAACACTATAGTGGCGATATCATACGGTGAACTGTAGCTAGGGGGCGTGGATGATAGTGATATCCAAGCATAAAGCAAGGCTGGCTCGCAAATTAGGCTGATGGACCAGCTACCATAGTAGGGGTACCAGACGGGGAATAGGTCATCAGACAGCTGGATATTCTGGATGGCGAAAAGCAGCATACAGGCCGTGATATTCACGACTTCATCTTCTTTACCAAGCCAAGTGGAGTTCAAATAAGAATGGAGGCAGACAGCAAGGAGCTGGAAGAAGTAGGTCAGGCTGCAAGCCTTGATGGCATACAAAAGCAAAGGAGAGCGGAACCGGTCGGGCTTCTTGTCGTTAGACTTGCGAAGAGCATGAAGTAGCATAACCGAGGTGATGGTACTCAGCATAAAGTAGGCGTAGACCAGAGACGGGTATAGATATCTCATGGCCGTAATGAAGTCGTCTGGCTGCCAGTCAAGCAGTCGAGACCCCAGACTGGGCCAGGGCCAAGCCGCTTCAGGCGGTGGGCTGGCGGAAGACATCACAGGACGGGCTGGCGATTTGATATAAGGTGTTGTGTGGCGAAGAAACGGAGATGATATCTATGCACGATTGTGATGATGGGCTTATAAGGGATTCAACGCGACTAAAACTAGCACCGTCAAGCTCAGGGACGCATTAACTGAAACAAAGCGGCAGTCTAGAAAAGGCGTGGAAGCCTGGATAAGATCTGGAACGAGATCGCAGGGATAAAGCAACCTGATGGCGTTTCTAAACGATGCAAGCAGGTACAAACAGCAGCGATTATGAAACAGTGTGTAATTTACTGAACAAGGCAATAGGACGAAAAATCGATAACGCTGGGAGTGGAGAGTATCACGGCGCGGCAACGAAGGGATGATGTAATAAGTCCCAAAGCGGCGGCGATTTTTGTAGGACGGCGTAATAAGAAGCAAAGTAGATCAGTAATGATCACGGTGTGTACGATGAGAAGATGAGAAAACAGGAGAACAGAAGAAGTAGTAACAAGATAGAGATATGGTAAACAAAGCGAAACAAGGCTGTGGTCCAGGGACAAGACTGTAAATCATTGATCTGCCCCAAAACAAGTAGGAGGAGACGAATGTGGCGTGGCTTCTCTCGCTGAAGCCAAAGCGGAAGGAACCACAAGGCTATTCTATCTGTCTCCGGGTAGCAAGCAATTGCTACTACTAGTAGTTGCAAACTAGTAGTTTCCGCGTTCGGAAAGGGCCCGTATAAAGCCAAGATTAGATAAATTGTTTGCTGTCACCAGAAGGAAAAAGCACACACAAAGACAACACAAGAGATATTGCGTTCTTTTTGTGGTGAGAAGTCGAACTAACGAATAGACAATAAACAATGAACAGATTCTTCATATCACGAACTTTTCTAGCTTCTTCACTTAAGCCCGCTAGTAATACCCAGCAGCTCGACAATGTTAGTCTGCATCACTTCTAGCCGACAGAAAGACTGTTCTGGCGTTACAGTGGACGATGGTTCAACTTACGGATGGCTTTACTGGTGCACTATCTTGTCCTGCACAAACAATGACGTTATAAACATCAGAGCCTTTCACAAGTTGGCTCATCGGCAGCTGATCTCGAGAAACTGGCGTGCTGTAGTAAAGTGAACTAGATCGACAACTCAGCTTGTATGAGGCGCTCTTATTTCCCCAAAGTAGACGTAGTCTCAGACCTTCCGCGTTGGGCCAAACAATAGGCTGTTTATGGTATGGCGCGAGAATCGATTGTAATAGGATATGATCTGATTTCTTGAGTATAGAAAGCTCAGGGTGTATTTGAGGGAAGAAAAATGAGTACAAGACTATGACGTTGAAGTGCTGTCTAGTACCACGTATAGACAGAGAAGCTAACTAGTTTCCTATCACGCAGTCATCAACAATGGATTCAGTCATGAGAAGGCTGTCAGAAATAATATTGCAATATCCAGAAACTTAGAAGAGATCAGAAAGGAGGATGATGGGTCTTTGCTCTCTTTATAATCCTACATTTATAAGCCTGCTCTCCACCACAATCCGTTTGCTTAGCTTGGGCCGCCACACAGCCGTCAACATCCAGGGTAGTGATATGAGGCTAATAGTGTTCGTTGCACTATGTACACATGTTTATAAGTTTGTATATGCTATTGACCCCAGTAGCAGATCAAAGCTGACCTAGCCAGCTTACTTACTACTTTCCCGTTGTTAGAATCACATTGACTTGGCGCGGACGTCCACTACCATAGTCGCCTCAGAAATCTGGTTGGCGCTGTATATGTATACGCCGTTTTGGCGTCAACATCATGATCTAAATTTACAAATACTTATACCTATTCTATCAGCTCCTCAAGCGGTCTAATGATACGCTACGTGGTTTTCTTGTTGACATACACCGTCAACTTCGCTATGAATGCCAATGCGGTAAGGTTGTTGTTGCGCGTGCTGGCACTCATTCTGGCTTATTTACAACTAGCTCTGCCATCACAGAGAAGGGGAGGGGTGAAGCTATGAAGAAAGCTACATATAGACTTGCCCTCTTTCCTTTCCTTTGCAGGAAAGGCCGAACAGTCAATAGTTTAAAGTTAGCCTATATGTATATGCGAAAAACGTATGTACATGCCATGTAGTTGTACAATTAAGTATTTATGTCAGCTTATATATTACACGTGTACAGATACATATACGTCAAACCACCCACCACCACACTAGATGAGGAATCTCTAAATGTATTGGCGCTTGCTCCTTTGCAGGGTATCTCTCCCGGCACGTTCTCACCAAAGCCAAAGACGCTACTGCGGAGGACAAGAACTATTCCTACTTTAACGCCGTGATCCTCCTTCACAATACTCAATTTTATGGTCAAACCTTGAATCGTTGGTTTAGTGGCTATATATTGACATATTGACGTTATAGGTTCTTGCATGACCTAAGCCCACAGTCACAAATGCATAACTTTAAACTCGGCGTTGCTAGCTTTAAGCTTCAAGCTGGCGCTGCCTATTTTCTGATACCGTCTTCTTTGTTAGCCATGGCATTTGCTTCACGGGGGGCGGGTCTTGATTTAGCAGCAATTCAATAGTATTATTCCCTGGCTACAGCCAACCACCCCATATAAAGTGAATGTCAACTATCATGCTACTTATACTAATAAGTCAAAGGTGAACGACGATCAAATGAGACAGATTTATCTTGTCATTGCAACTCCATAAAATACATACCATTTCGTTCCTGTATCCATGATTACTATCGCTTGCTTTCGATTCCCGGTATATGGGTAGCCGAAATACAGATATGTACTTATAGCCCATCTATCGAGCTTAGGTTATATCTGTATTTATTTAGTGATTCATATACACATTAACTAGAGATAGTTAGTTATACAGCATTCTATCTACAAATTTACAACAGGTATTGTCTTTCTCGATCCAGATCCCTCCTTGTTAGACCAGCCTAGAAACTCGACCCCGGTCATCGTCTATGCCAAAACGAGACAGATACATACTGTCACAGCTTATACGTTACTAGAAGCGTCTTGGTCTCCTGCTACTACTACCTTGCTCGTCACATTTAACTGCAAAACTATAAGACTTTTTTTGTATCCAGACTTACAGGCTGGCTCAAGAGCCATGCTAGTTCCCTTTTTTAGCCTAGATATGTATCTGTATGTACATACATACATACATGTGTTATGTGAGCGTGCTTAAAAGGTACCTCAAGTAAGCTTTCAAACGAAAGCTTGGGCCATTAGTTATAGTTGTAGCTGAACTGTTCGTTTGTTGTTCTCTGTAGACTAAAAATGTGTCTGAGACTCGCAGCACGCACGGCAACCAGTTTCACACGCCAGGCAAGCCACGTTCCAGAATAACCAGACTATTGTGTTTTGTCGTATGTTCCCTAAAAAAGCCTAGTACATATTTATATTTTACAAGTAATTGAAATAGCACCCTCTAATCACAAAAAAGCTCGGTCTAATTCCACTGCTACTATAACAATAGCCTCCCCCCAGACGGTGATTGCTGCCACAAATCTTTCAGTGTGACTACTACCGTTACTATAACGCTGACCTGCCACTACATCAAATGTGTGGCTATCAGATCGGTCCGGGTAACAAGCTACCGTATTTTCCCGCCTCTTAGTTCTTCCTATTTTGCGTCAGACAACTCATAGTTGATGGGCTTTTGTCGTCAGGCTTGACTACTTTTAGCTCACTAGCTGCCTTCGTTCTGTTTACATGTGCTTGCTGGCAGCAAAACATTACCTACGTGTTCATGCGGATGTACGGGTTTGCATGTTATAGCATGTTCATCAATTCTGCCACGAACGATAACAAAGGACCCTACTGACTTGGTAGTACACGCTTTCAATCATGTCTACATGAATAAGCCCGTAATCATATCGGTAGACACCTCGGTTCTACGTAATGTCGCTGATCTTTTCTTATATTTGTATATCTCTAGTACGATTATCTAGGCTGTGATATCGATGATAGACCTCTCCCTTCAAAACGAAGCTAGCTCTTGGCCATATGCGATACCTACTATACATTCGTACGAACTTCACATATCAGTCCCCTGCAGTTGTGTGTTGGTTAGGCACCTACGGAGGCGAAAATAGCCTATATCTTCTAAACGGTGTTAGGTTCGGAATATGTTACTTTCGTCATCGAATAGAAATAAATTTTATTTGTACGAAGTGCATCTTCCATAACTCTTGTGATTATCGCCAATGGTGCCAGAGAGTCGGAACCTACAATGTATGGTAAAATTGGTGTAGACTAGACAAGCATCAATATATGATGTATCGTTTTTTTCCCCAAATTTATCAATTAGTTATGATGTCCTTGTACTCCGTTAATACAGTCTAAATTTTGTTTCCTGTCATCAGAAATTAAACTTGTAGCTGAGTTTAACACCATACTGTATTGCATATGCTTTCACTATTAGTTAGTACGTATTGATGTCCATTAGCTAGGCCTTTTGAGATCAACTTAAATCATATCAGGCAGAAACTTAGCAATCATGTCCATCACAGAATCTCACCAAAGTACCACACACAAGCTTGCATGATGCATTTTATGTGGCATCTAGGCCAACGTTACTCAGGAAGTGAGTACATCCAACCACCCTACTATAACATCAATAGAATATACGACATGCTGTAATACTATTGCCAGTCACAAGCAACAATATACGGACGCCTTCCAAGCCCTACTTGCTTTCTACTTCTATGTAGTCTCCCCAAGTGTCTCATGTAGAGAAGATACAACCATACTAGTACGACCTACAAAAGGTTTGGTTCACAAAGATCGGAAATCGGCATACACGATATGGTATATATGTAGTAAGCATTATTTTCAAAAAGAAAGCATGTACCGAACCCTTACACGAACAACGCCCTTCGTATATACTACTATGATCTTATTTTGCACAGCATATATCTATCCCAACACAGCAAGTACAACAGTTTATAATACGACATACCTTGTACAAAAATGAAGCATTGCCCTATTTTAAGCGCTTAGAAACGCCAGATACGGAATACGTCGATGGATTGTAGTTGTAAAGAATATCAGCTTATACATTTATATCTGTATATTCAAATAATATTTGCTTATTTATTGAACATGTGCCATGTCGCGGTTTCTTTAGTTCACAGAGACAAACTTGCAGCTTGTGGCGATCTACACCCCATCTTTTTAAGGTCTCGTTCCGGTTGAGCTATCACTTGCTTTGACAAAATTATAGTACGGCATGTCTTGTTACTAAACTCGATTGTTTCTTTTAAAATATATGTCCATTGTATTATTACTACAGCATAACTATACGGTCAATACTTTGACTCTAGCTATACTTAACATCTATCTACTGGTATTTCACGACGATACGATGGCATGTTTCAGACGAGAACTTGGATTGACTTTGCCATATTGAATATCTATCTAGATCAACAAGATTATACGACGCTGGATTCGTCACCAGATAGAATTTTCAAGCCCTCTGCTAGACACACTATACATATTATATCCTGAACTTCCATATTATTCCGCACATAACAGGTATGGTATATAATGTCTTGTCGGCCATAAATCACCACCGGGGAATACCTGGAAGATTACCAGTCGCTTGTACTCTGTAAAATCAGACTTGACGATACTGAAGCCCTCACAACTAGGGCTTCTACGACCAGCCCTGCTATAGAGCACTGTCCTAGCCTTCTTACACCATGGACCACCTTTGAATCATTTCAGGGCAACTTGATTGAGCAACTTCAAGCTCTCAGTTCACGTGAAGAGCGCCTGTTTAAAAGCTTACATGGCCTTGATATAGATTCAGCACGGGGCCTGTCAGAGATGAGCATTCTCTCATGCCTGTCCAGCACAATACCGTGGATCTTATCTTGTCTGGGCTCTTTGACTTTCATTCTCGAAAAAAGTATCTCTCCTCTTTTTGGAGATGTGGAATTCCATACAACAGCCAGTAATTTCCGTGATCTAGGTAATAATGGGGATTGTGTAGATCGGGATGCTAGTTTTCGTATGGACCGGATTTGTGTCACTAGAAAGTCAGACCAGAACAAGATTTATTAGATACAAGGCACTATACAAACTTTACAATACACATCTTAGACGAGGGCTATGAAAAATGAACATCAGTCAAGAGGTTGTTCATAGGGCAAAAGTGCCTACTGTTGAGCCTGAATAGCTTCAATACTACTCTGAACTTTTCTCAGCAGCGGCTATCACGCAGACATATCACTACATGTTAGAGGCCGGATTAGAACACGGCTATGTAACTAATGGCGATTGTATCGTGTTTCTCAAGATCGATTGGGCTGAACCGACAAAGCTTTACTTACACCTGGCACACCCATCAAGAGAGGTTGAGGCAAATGATGATCCTATCTACAGTAATTCTGTAAGCCAGGTTCTTCTTTTCACACTGCTTGCCCTCCAATCGAACTAGCATGGTAATGATAGAAGAACAAATGCAATCCGGCAGTGTGAGAAATGGGAGTTTGACTATGATACACTTCCACAGAAAGTCAGTGATTATGAGAAGAGTATGGAAGGAAATTCTAATCAAAAGCACTGCTCTGTCCCAAGAAATCCTAATTGAGAGCCTCCCAAAGCTAAGAAACGCCAGAGAATATCATTCCTACAAAGGAACCCTTAGCCTAGCTAGTCAGATAGGATGCTTCTGTCATGTAGCAAAAGTGATAGGCCTGAAGGGGCAGTAGACTTCGGTGAAGGCAGTGGTAGTGGATTAGGCAGTACAGAAGGAGCCTTTCAGAGACGTAACTATAATGTTAGTGAACTGCCATCTCACCAAAAAGAAGCTAATATAAGAGGGAAGTAAAGATCCAGAGGGACGAACAACTCCCTCTCTTCTATAATGCCCACTAACACTAAAATTCCCAACATACGACCATAGCTTGTAGAAAGCACGGGATCCCGTCCGCTCTCCCTTAGTTAACCTACAAAGCGCTTGAATAGTACTACGGTGGGTGACCACGTGGGAATACCAGGTGTTGTATGTTTTTTGGTGTTTGTTTGATATTTCTTTTTTTTATATCCCCCCCGGCCCGGCCGGAACGAAGCACCGACAGTTAGTAGCCTTTCAGACTACATAGTTTTAGCCGTCACCGCAGCCAAAAGCGACAAGTAACTAATTCTAGGGCCCTCCGGGTTGCTCCCGGGCTGCACGTAATGGAGAGCTCTCTTAGCCCCAAAGCTAGACTCTAAAAGTCATCAGGGATGCTTGAATCTACAGATGACATCATCCGGCGGTTTCTATCCGGAAATATCTAACATAGCCTAGCATTATAGCATGCATTAATTAGTTAGTAGATGATTTATTTTTCGGTGGTTCTAGAAATGAGATCGATATGTGTTACAAAGTATACTTACTACCTTATATGATTGCGTTGTAGATGTATTAGACGAAAAAAGTGTCTAACATTTTGTGAAAAATACAAGGTAGTGTAGCCTTGTAAGGGTTACAGTTTTCAGTAGGGGTAGTTCCATTATGTACACACGTATGTAACAATGCGCTACCTCGATTGCCTGGCAGCTGTGACCACCTGATGGTTTTTTTTACTAATGTACGACAAGAATTTTGAAAACTCTAAATGTCTATAAAAGAAGACGCAACTTTCATTGATAAAGGCCCAAAGTACAAATAGAAGGTTAATTCATGATTCATTTACTCTTCAAAAGCACGAAGGTGAACCTGATAGACCTACTAGACCTACTAGACCTAATTAATAAACTTCACCACATTTGGTTGAACCTCGAGTTAATCACAAGATGTCTCGTTGTTTGATGCAACTCAGAACTTGAGCCAAAGGAATCTCCAGCGTAACGACTAGCTTAAGTCCCACCATGGTTTTAGATAGGGCGATTGATTGGGCAGATTGGGCAGCGACTTAGTACTCTTGTTGAATCTTTGATTTGCTAGTAGCCCTTGTTATCTATCACTTATAGCCGAATATCTGTAAGTCAAATATTGACAACTCGCTGGGGTCAAGGCGTTAAGAGCCTTGGGCTGCGTCATAGGAAGAAGTGATTTGTTGGATATTAGATATGTTTGAACGTTGGCCTGAGATAGAAGTTGCTATCTGTCTATAGTGCTAAGATATTGATGAGCAAGCAATGTCCCAAAGGAAAACATGAGGCTTGAACTCAAGCAATTAGCTCATACCCGAGGTCTATATCTCTGTATGGTGGCATCGTTTCTTCCATTGAAAGATTGGCTTTGTGAAGAGCCACTTGAACGGTGGGAAGGCATCAAACGAAGAAGCTAATGACCACACTAAACGAAAGAATAACCAGAAAAGAGATCCAGCTCTGCAAGGCCAGCAAATAGACATGCATATGCATCCCAATGCATGCATAGACAGCCCACATTGGCTCACGATCAGCATCGTAAAAGTAGCAGAAGCGCAGCAAGAACAGTTGGTGGCGAATGGATAACATGGGAATATGGCAGCAAGCCCATGGCCGTGCATATATTGTATTGTATTGTATTGTATTTATACTGTCGTAGCAGTATATTGTGTGAAGGAGGAGTGATGCGATCAATGCAATCCCATTGTTTCTAGCCGGCGCTATCTGTCTCTGAGATTTTAGTCTCTTAGGATCTAGAATGCGCAGGAAGAGGGAAGTCGCTGGGCGTTGAGTCAACTGCCGCATCTGATAGATACTCTGGTGTAAGCCCGGCCAACTAGATCTAGACTGTGAGCAGGAGAAACTCTTCAATTGTGTGCTGAGTTGTCACAACTACCAAGATGCGTGGGCCTATCCATCCGCCTCATCTTCACAACAAAAATTGGAGAGCACAGACGAAGGCATCTTCCTTAGGCTTCAATGCTTGACAGGGCTTACAAGATCTTGACCATGTGTAGGTAGGCATTCCAGTATATATAGATGCATAGATATAGACTATGATAGGGTGCAAGAAGCTGTCATGAGGAAGGAAGGAGCAGCGCCAGCCCTGGATGGAAAGAACGACAAACCTTGGCTCTTGGTCTTGTGGGCACGTCTTGGGCTTCTTTTTGGATTTTGGCTGTTTTCTAGTATCGTGTGTTTAGGCTTCCATATTTCATATATGAACCAGTATTGAGTGCCGCTTTCTATTTTTCATTTTCTCCTTCCTTTTCCTGCTTCTTTTTGCGTTAGTGGAGGGCGTTGAAGATAATTTTCATACAGTTAGTTACAGTTGCAGTCGCAATTGCCGTCACAGAAACAACTTGTTTATTAGTGTACCTTTTCTAGGGACCAGCGGCCTATATTTACTCGAATCATATCACAACAAGGTGCCATTTCCACTACCATAACAGCAGGCAGCTCTATTTTTATTTTCTTCTTTCAGTTCGCAGCTGCCCAAAGAGTCGGTTCAGATTTACAATACGATATCACAGCCTCGACTTCGAAAATAATACCGCATCTTCTTCCAATTTCTAGTTCTGCTTAGCTGTACGCAAGGCTGACTAACTACTTTTACGACAACAAGCCGGCATCGAAACTTGGAGCTGCATCATCGATTCCATCAATTCCATCAGCATTAGCGCCTGTTATCGCAGAATTCCCACCTACCCTAGCATTTGACATAGCTTACATATAGCTGAACAACCGAGCCGATTTGACCGCTTCTCAAAGTACCCCCTCGCCCCTCGATTCTAACCAGCCATCAAAAAACCATAATACAAAAAAAGACCACAAATCAACCCACGTCACCACCACCACCCACCGCCATCGAATCCAGCCTATCGCGAAAGAATCCGCAGTTGCTACCATTGCCGTCCTCTATCTTGTAATTACCGACTGCCGTTCTATCACCATTGAGACCACCAGAGACCATCATGACCACTGCGACGCCGGTGCCTGAAGACCAGGCTCGTCTACTAGACGATGCCCTGACTGCGGTGCGCCAGCAGACCGGTCTGATGCGGAAATGCCTCGATACTCCCGGGAAGCTCATGGACGCTCTTAAGTGCTGGTATGCAAGCCTCTTAACCCTTACTCCTCATCCTGCCCCGCCCACCAGTGTATCATCGCGGCGTCAACCACTGATACATACTATCTACCTACTCCTGGCTTCTGCTAACATTGGCCTCTGTGTGTGCTTCTCTCTAGCTCTACGCTTGTTTCTGAACTGCGGACTTCGAGCCTCGGCCCCAAGCAGTACTACGAACTGTATATGGCGGTTTTCGATGCCCTGCGATACCTCTCCGTCCACCTACGCGAAACACACCCATCAAACCACCTGGCCGATCTATACGAGCTGGTGCAATATGCCGGCAATATCGTGCCTCGAATGTACCTCATGATCACTGTTGGCACCGCCTACATGTCCGTCCCCGATGCGCCCGTCAAGGAACTGATGAAGGATATGATGGACATGACCCGCGGTGTCCAACATCCTGTGCGCGGTCTCTTTTTGCGTTATTACCTCTCCGGTCAGGCCCGCGAGTGTCTGCCATCCGGAACGAGCGACGGTCCCGAAGGAAACCTCCAGGACAGCATCAACTTTGTCCTGACCAACTTTGTTGAAATGAACAAGCTATGGGTGCGTCTGCAGCACCAAGGCCACTCCAGAGAGCGCGAACAGCGATCGCGCGAGCGCAAAGAGCTTCAGCTTCTCGTTGGTAGCAACATTGTCCGTCTGAGCCAGTTGGTCGACCTCCGCACATACAAGTCCTCCATTCTCGGCCCACTATTGGAACAGGTTGTGCAGTGCCGCGATGTTTTGGCCCAGGAGTATCTGCTTGAGGTCATCACCCAAGTCTTCCCCGACGAGTACCATCTTCACACCCTCGATCAGTTCCTCGGTGCTGTATCCCGCTTGAATCCTCATGTTAATGTCAAATCTATTGTCATTGGTATCATGGACCGTCTCTCAGATTATGCAGAGAGAGAAGGTCAGACTGGTCGAGATGCGGTCGACAAAGCCGAGAGGGAGTCAGAGGCTCTTTCCAGATTACTCCAGGGCATTAGTCTCCAGAACGAGGATGGTCTATCTCAGCCAATAGCTAGTACCACAGAAGCTATCACCCCCGCTAGTCCGACTATCGCTGCCCCTGGGGAAGAGGCACCAAATACCTCTGAACCTGCTCAAGAGACCGAGAATACTGCTGCTCCCACAGAATCCAGGGATGAAGCAGAGCCGACGTCCGATGAGACTCCAAAAGACGGAGATTCTGCACCTATCAATGACGAATCAAAAGATGCTCCAATTTCTACCGAAGAAGAGCAAAAAGAAAACGGCGAGACTTCGACTGGGCCCGACGATAAGAACAAGGAAGAGGCTCCAGTGGAAGAGGAAGTCCAGCGTGGGATTCCAGCTGACGTTAACCTATACGAAATCTTCTTCACTCAAGTCAAGAACTTGGTTGACGCTCAGCATCTCCCGGTCCAAGACACTATTGCGCTGCTGGTCTCTCTTGCCAACCTAGCGCTCAACATCTACCCTAATCGTCTCGATTACATTGATCAGATTCTTGAATATGCTCTACTCAAGGTCAAGGAGTATGCTAGCCATGCAGACCTTCACTCTGCTGCTGCCCAGCACAGTCTTCTTGCGCTACTTCAGGCGCCTCTTACTCGGTATGTCTCAGTGTTCACCGCCCTGTCGCTGCCTACCTTTGTGCCTTTGTGCCAGGCCCAGGGCTACACCACACGCAGAGCCCTTGCTGGCGAGGTTGCACGCAGTCTGCTCCAGAACAAGACTTTGATCTCGAAGCCAGCCGATTTGGAGAATGTTCTTGAGATTCTCAAGGTCATCATCAAAGAGGGTTTTGCAGCCACTGCCGGATACTCGGGCGTGACGCCCCGGAGGGCCACCGAGACAGACGAAACTATCGAGGAGCAGGGTTGGCTGGCGCGTATCGTCCATTTGCTGCAAAGCGAAGACAACGACACACAGTACAAGCTACTGCAAATGACCCGTCGTGCGTATAGCGAAGGAAATGAGCGTATCCGCACAACTACACCTCCGCTCATCACGGCGTGCATGAAGCTAGCCCGGCGGTTCAAGGCCAAGGAGCACCTGGCCGACAACTGGGAGACTCAAAGCAATGCACTTTACAAGTTCATGCACAGCGCCATCAGCACATTGTACACACGTGTCAACGGCGTCGGCGCTGCAGAGCTAGCACTACGGTTGTTCTGCGTAGCTGGCCAGACAGCGGACGGCACTGGATTCGAGGAGGTTGCCTACGAGTTCTTCGCGCAGGCCTTCACCGTCTACGAGGAAGCCATCACAGACAGCAAAGCCCAATTCCAGGCCGTCGCAGTTATTGCATCTGCACTGCATACTACCCGCAACTTTGGCCGTGAGAACTACGATACCTTGATCACCAAGTGTGCCCAGCACGGCGCCAAGCTCCTACGCAAGCCAGATCAATGCCGGGCTGTCTATCTAGCCAGTCACCTATGGTGGGCCACACCCAATATAATTAACGGCGAGGGTGATGACATCGTCAAAGATGTAAGTAAAAGAGTCCTTTCCTACACCGTGAATATTCTAGTTGCTAACCCTAACCCGCAATCAAGCTATACCGTGACGGCAAGCGTGTCCTCGAATGCCTCCAGCGAGCACTGCGCGTGGCCGATTCTTGCATGGAGACAGCAACATCGATCGAATTGGTTATTGAGATACTAGACCGCTATGTATACTACTATGATCAGGCTAACGAGTCTGTGACGACCAAATACGTCAACGGTCTAATCGAGTTGATTCATTCTAATCTCGGTCAAAATACACACGAGAGCGCACAGATCGAGGCTTCACGCAAGCACTTTAATCTAACCTTGGACAATATTCGTAGTCGTGGCTACGAAGGTGTTGTGCTATATCCAGACATATGAGTAAAGAAACAAAAAGAATAAAGGAAGACAATGTTGCTCAAGGTTATCTGTGTTTTATATTTTGAGATATCGTTTTCTTTACCAGATGAAATGACCTTAAGACGACGATGGAAATATCTTTGTTTTTTTCTTTTCCCTTTTTTATTCTTTTTGCTTTTTGTTTTGTCTTTTTTTGGTTTGGCAATTTTGATACCGCATGGCACGCGAAGAAAAACTAAAAACTCTTGAGTACTATGAACGAGATGCCTCTGATGTTTTTTTTCT
>RHDR01000626.1:0-18017 GCA_009806295.1 Davidsoniella neocaledoniae
GTTCTTTAGACTTTCTCAGGTCATCTCTATCTACATACAGATTGTATCTACTTCTTTTTTTTCTTTTTTTTTAATCCATTGATCTTATGGAGCTATAGAGCTATGAAGATGTATATCTTACTTTCTATGTGGCAGCAATATTGAACCAGCATGCCTATACGAACAAGAGAACAGCAGCAAAGGAAAGAAAGCTAAAGCCTCCTGGAAGGTCAATTCACAAGAAAACAGAAAAGCTATTGCCACAATATATCAGTCAATATTCCCGTGCTTGTTGTCCTGTGCTTGTGATAGATTACGAACGGCCGTCATCAAATACAGTAATTGATATAACCAGTGTTCGTATCTATTTGTCTTCCGTGTTAACGGGTATGCCAAGTATAACTGATTTCCAGTTGCATTTAACCGCAAGCCACTCATGTTGGAAAAAAAAAAGCCTTGGCCAACATCCACACCAGATTCTCGTGATAAATTATCACGAAACACGGGCTTGTGTTTTTGAAGGAGGGGAACACCAAGACGAGCAAATGCATGCAGATATGCACTTCAATGTTTAAATTCCTAATAATTGCCTCGTTAGGAATGCAACCGTAAATATGCAGGAACACACGTTTACATCGTCGTATTATTCGGCAATAATCCATATAATTGTGTATCTGTACCTCTTTATATGTAGTGCTACTTTTTATCTAATTAGTATCAGTGTTAGTCAAGACACTGCTTTCAACATTCGGTGGCTTTTGCTCCAGACCCTCTGCCTTTTCAGAGAGCTACTGCCACCGGATGAAGCTACAGTCACTAAAAAAATCACACTACATGTCAAACGTTTATTGTCTACAGTGGAAGCCAAGCTTGGTCTTTTTGCTAGGACAGGTCTCTGGACCAAGAGTAGAAACGCCCTGTACTTTTTGGGACGTGCTGACCTAGCAAAAGTAAACGTCGAACAGAGAAGAAAAGAAATAGAAAGAAGAAAGATAGTAGGTTCTTTACCTTCCGACATCCCGGCTGTTTAGAAAGCCAACCCTTAATCTCTTTTTTTTTTTTTTTCCAACTCACAAGACAGACTGTTTTCATAGTGTGAACTTTTTTTAAAAATAAAAAAATAAAAAACTCATCACCTCAAAATGTATTTCTTGAGTCGGCTTTAATTATCAGGCCGATAACTTCACAACAATCTAAATGCTTATCTCTTTTCTATTAGACATCCTTCATCATGATCTTCTCAAAATGGAGGTGTACTACCGGTTTCTATTCGCAGAATGATCAAAGCCGTTGTCAAAAAATAATCCGCAGTGGTATAAATATAGGTCTTGTCCAAGTGACATCTTTCTCTTAGTTATGCTCAAGCTCCCAAAGTGCCTCGTGCGTCAACCTTGTTCTATAGAAGAACCCGCAAAAGAAGCTCTAAAAGAACCACATACCGGTGAGATCCGAGTGCCCTCCTCTACATATTCTATTTATATTCATGTTTATTATCATTTTAGATTTAGCATCTCGACTCATTTGAATTTGGCCTAGTTGAAAGTAAAAGAGTCACATTCACATTCTCATGTCTAAATCGGTTTATCTTTGAACCTTTAACTATTGTACATTGCATTGTTGTATTTTCTTCCCTTTGTATTTCTTTTCTGGCTTCTTCCTTTTGTTCTCCTCTTCATACCCCAGGTCATTGCCCGGCCGGCTTCCCTGACCTAGTTTAATCCAACCCACAGATCATCAAGGCCAAGTGGCCCTTTGTACTTGAACCAAAGAAAAAGAGACCTGGCAGGCCTGTCTTCTGCTTTTTTTCTTTGCTCTTATCCAATATAATTGCTTTTGACCCTAGAACTTACACTCACGTAGCCGCAGAATTTTTTTAGAGAAAGGCTGAATATGAAACGTCGTTTTGGCGATCTCTTTCCCAACCCAGCGCTATAAGCACTGTAAAAGTAAAGGAAGTTAGCACTCCCAGGCACAACCCGTAAAATGTCGATCACAGCATATCTTGTCTTTTCTTTATTTCCCGTAGTATTCCCTGTCCTATCCCTTTTCCTTCTATCGCTGCCATTGTAGAGATGAAAGTTAGTATGCAGCTTCTTTCTTTGCTATGATAGTCTCGTATTAGTGATTTACGCATATAGGAACAAAACAAAAGATGGAATTTAATACGAAGTCCACACATTTGACAAGTACAAGAAACACAAAAATAAACTACTATTTTGGCATTTATACGCGCAAAGAGAAGTCCAGTTGAGTTTAGATCGTGTACCTTATATTTACATAGTTGCCGTTCTCCTAATCCGACAGGGACGAAATCTTCATCCAAGCCACTACATTGTTCTCAGTCGCCAGAGGGAAGGTGCATACGAACAAAACAATAAAACTCAGTCTCAACATCGCACTGCAGCTTCCCTTTTCTTTCGTGGTTCTTCCAATACATGTAGATATTGCCCCTTTACTTGAGTAATACACAAACATGACGCTAACACAGTAAGAAACTACGGTCTTTTAGTTTGGTTCCAGTGCCCAGGCAACAACCTCTTTTGTATCGGCGGTAATCAGGGGCAGTTTGTTGGGTATTTTATAAAGTGGAGGATATAATAAATGCTGTCATCGTCATACCTCTTCCTTATCGATCTTCTTCGCATTTACATTGGCAAACGCTTAACATCTGATACAATTATTGGCAGGACGGCAATATCGAGCACGCGAAAATACGCAGTTTCTCCGCTAAAGGCATGAATTTGGACCACTGATGATCTAAATCTTCGTCTAAGTTACAAAATAGGCAATGCGTTCTTACCCTAGCTTCACTGTTAGTTATCTCCATTTTTCTGTTTGGGGGCTACGAGAAAACAAGAGTATTGAAGCTCTTAACCCATATTAACCCTAATAGTATGATAAATTTTTAGGTATCAATTAAAGGAAAACACAATAAAGTGACGAGCAAATTCATTCTATGAATAAAGGGATTCCTTGTACTGGTATAACAGATTATTTTACCAGATCTTGTTCTTGAGACCGGTAGAAACATTTGTTCAGGGATTAATAATTTTGATATTGGAAGTCACAACTCCCTCTACTAATATCGTGCTGAAAAGTAGTTGATAATGAGGCTTGTCTGTGTTTGTAGTTTTTACTTTCGACACTGAAAGACCGTGCTGTCTCTATTCCAGACAAGCACATTAGACATACAAAGCGGCCCGTCGATCCCACCGCTTTTCCATATTTCCCGTGCTTGAAAATGGTCCTTGCGTAGCATAGAAAATAAAGACTAAATATCTAGACAAACAGCCTCTAAATCTCACTCAACAACGCCGATCGTTGGGAGATTAGACTGAGGACAATCAGTCTTTTATCTGAATGTACTGGTTGACCGATTACAGTTTCTTTCTCTTGCCCATTGACGAGTGATACTAAGCTTTTTGACTCTTCCTCCATGTTAAAATCCCCGCAACAAGATATCATTCCTTCAGCTCAGGGGATCTTTTGAACTTTTAGTCTTTCTATCATAAACAAGCTATCACTCTGTTTATACAACTATATGTACTTTGATTTGGGGCTTCTTATTAAAGTGTGGGTGTTGGAAGAGCCACATACGTCAAAGGTCGTCGATCACACAGGGGAAGTGTGATATTCCATACTAAGCGCAGTCAGTCATAGCTATGCAGAGTTTCTTGTTGGGTTCGTCCCCTGTCTATACAAATTAGTCTGGAAAGAGAACAAAGAATGAGAGAAAATGAAAGGACTTCCTAAGAACGTGCTGGAATGGCGAAAACTTGGGAAAATAGGAATTTGCTAGAATTTTAACTTAAACTTACTTACTTAATTTGATTTGTTAGTTGTAGTATACTTTGCTACTTTATTTCATTCCATGCTCAAACACTAACGAGTCCATCAATCCATGGGCTCCATTGCGCAAGGATAACTAGTAAGTAGTAGATGCAAAGTATTAGCTTTTAGTTGGTCTGGTAAACAGATGGCATCACCTGTTAGTCAAGTCAGTCATGTCAAAACATCAAACCCGAAAAGGAGCGGTTTTATTAGCTTCGAGGGAAAAGAGTAACTGTGCCTTGATTTGTTTTGATTCTAATACTGCGACCATCCTGTCATGAAGTCAAATCTGATACTTGAACATTACTACACACAGACCGCTGAACCAGATCAATGAACGTTTATCGGAAACTAACTTCAATAAAAATTAATATCGTAGTAGTTTGCAATAATTAGTATGGTAGAAAAATAGCGAGAGTACAAAGTTCTCATACTCTCATTCAATGTGTGTTTAGAGTATTTGCTCTTCGACTATTAGTCCCTCTTCATGATATGCATTAAAGATTACCGTTCTTCTTTTTATTATCATTTGTTTTGCGTGATCACATGTATGGCAATGTTACTAGCGAATATATGCACTTAGCGATGGACATCTGGTTGCTTTGTTTTCATATAACCGGGTTGAAAATGGTCTAGAAGACATTCCAAACTGAAAGCTCCTGGAAGGTGCTTAGAGTGTTGTCTTCTAATAAACAAACATAAAAATACAATATTTTTCTAGTTCAAACTTGTAACTTCAATTCACAATTCTTGAGTCTAGACCAACTTAGTTCAACACACCCTCCTCAGTTTTTTTGTGCTGTTATTATATGTAGTATAACCTTGAATCTGTGTCAAAAAGAACTATGGGAACCCCTCCAAACTTGATAGTATTCAGAGCATTTGTCTCTACTATTCAGCTCAACATGGATCCAAGTATCACTGTCAGTGCTTATATAGATATATATATATATATATATAAAACAGCAATCCGAGGGGACTTTTGGACCTTTTCGGTTATTCAGTACCTCCCGCCTCCAGAACCGCCTCCCTGGTTCCAACGAAGGGTATAACGTACTACAATAGATCTTCAAATACTCAAGTCCCATGAAGAACAACAAAGAGCTTAAACCTTGGAATAGACATGGGGGAATCTATACTGATACCAGGAAAAGTCAAAAGTCTAGATAATAACGTCGTAAAAACCCCATACCCTGGATTTTGATCTTCTAGCACGCCGCGTCTCGTTTGTTGCCTTTCCGAGACGGCGTGCCCTGGAAGACAATTTGCATTAGTATATATGCCGAGTATTTTGGGAGTTAACCCACAAACGAACAGTTATTGCGATATTGACGCGCTTTGGGTTGAGAGAAGAGAAGAAGTATCCGTCTTCGCCTCACAATCTCTGATGGTTAATCTTTCTCTAATACAGGAAAGAGACGACATGATCTCTAACTAGAAGCTTGGTGGAAGGATGCAGTGTATTGCTAGTTTCCTCGCAATCCAAGAGACATAGCAAACCTCGTCAATATTATTCTCGTCGAGGAACTTGGCTAAGATACTAAGATGACAGCCAAGAGCCAAGATTCAATGAGCCTTGGCTTGGCTTGACTACGATAGTGAAAGGATAAATCTCAGCTCTAGGCTTTCTTCTTCCTAGGTCCAATTTTTATTTTTTGCTTGTTGAACTTTTCCTTGTAGTTTTCGTAACACTACATATTGAGGGGGGAGTAAATAAGCTGCAAAGAAGTATCAGCCACAAATGATTTGCAATACAAACATATGTAAATGTATGTAGTAGAGCCACCAAAAATTAACAAAATTCTTGACGATGTAGGAATTTTTTGTAGTCACGGATTATGTGCAATAGATAATCTTGATGGCTGTCTTGCTTGATACTTAAGTTTGTGGTAATTTCTACAAGATTATGGGCAAACAACGTATAAAACAAACATTGCCGATGTTGAATTGGCCAAGGACCCGTGCCTCATGTGAAAAAGAAGGAAGGATCCCTATCATGTGTTGTTTTCTCTGTCTAGATCTTCTTTTCCGTGGCATCCCGAGCGTCGATGACTTACCAGCGGATACTAATCTACAAATATATGATTGGATTCTCTATATTTCCTAGGGCCGGCCTATGATATAGTGTTAATCTAACCTCAGACTATACAAGTCGCAGCCAACAAGTAATGTGAACGTGTGTCTTGGTAGGTTATATCTGTTTGCGTAGCATCCAGAAATCCTGTTTCCGCTTAGCTTGCCACTAATGTTTGTGAAGGGGCAAAATCTGACACACAGACAACAAGAAAAAAGAAGAAAACATAAGAGTGGACTTGAAATATTATATTCCAAGGCCAAGTATCACCAGGTGGTAGCCAAACGCCCAAGTAAATATACATACATGTATATATGTACATGTAGAAATCGACTTTGTTTGTGTTTATGGGTAGTGTTGGCTGCCAAAATCCAGGGGAAAGTGGTTCACACTGTAGAGTTATTCCAACCCTTTTCCTTTTTGTTATGTCTAGAGCCCTGTCAAGTCGAATGTGAGGCTAGCCTTCGGGATTTCACTTGAGTTTGCTAGTCCGGAAATCAAAATGATAAGCTTGGCGCTGTTTAACCAACTTGCCTGGCCTCACAAAGTTATTGATGTATTGATGTTGTGCTACAACTTCATCTCCGTAGGCTCCTAGTTTCCGACCTGCATTTCATCTTAATCGGCGTTATTGCCGTTTGTTCATGCAGATACATTATGTAAGCGTCTCTGTCTCGAACAGGAGACGACGACGCTTGTTGAATTGTACATTTCAGGATCAGGAACGGCGTAAGCTTGCATGCTAGAACCTGTAGAATAAAAAGAACGGCCCGTAAATTAAAAGCTCCCTCAGCTTGTTGGGGCGACACTACATTGCGGTGTATTTCCTTTACAATGTGCAATATCTTTCTTTATTTTTGTCAAGCCCTATAGTGTAGAAACCCGTGACCTTTGCTTCTTTATTCACTGAGTAAGAGCACGAGCATGGCGTTCGTGAACATGGCCCATTCACTTTCTTTTCTTGGACTTTTTGACAATAACTTTCTTTTCGATGCCGGTTTTTGATGTCCGTGTCAAGCATCTCACAAGACATAGTCATCAATCTGTGATAGCTGTCTATATCATAATAAGGAGTCTCTGATACACTAGCCGCCGGTCCATCCCCGCTTATGCCTCCTCTTTCCAGGCTGTATTATATTGTGCTCATCGCACCGTTCCTTCCAGCTGTCGTGCAACTCACTCGCTAAGTTGATCGACGTTGGGAACCTATTATAACTACCAGTAGGTTACTACATGACCTATATAGCAGGGCCGCTAGGACCAACTAACTGGCTGTGGCAACTAACCGAAACCGATCTTATTCTTCTCTTCTCCTCTTGTCTTGTATCATGAACCGTAGCATTTGACTTATCCTGCTCCGTGCGTCATCAAGAATGGCAACCCAAGTAAATGCAAGCACTGGCATTTATATTGCTATGCTTTCTCTATATATCTCTATGTATGAGGGGAGGCGTTTTTATGCCTTGATGCTCTTAGCAAGGCTGAAAATAACAGATATCCACTCATCGTTAGCTTGCACTCGCAAAAAGAAATAGAGATATTTAAATAAACGACAACAAGAAACAATGTCGTCGTCGTCGTCGTTGTCAAGGACTGTCGTTTATTAAAGCCATTCAACCAATCATACTATCAGGAAGCCTGAATAAGTAGGCGCCTAATCTGGAAGCGTATCATCGATGGATGGCAAGTATCACGAATTCACCAGAGACAACGTAATTACTACAGCAAGAGTAGTTTTGTATATGGGCAAACTACTCAAAGGAAAAAAACAAAATAGTCAATAAATAAAAGCGCTTACAGATATGTAGCCTGCATTGCAGTAATATGCACTCTGAAAACAAAGCCATCATGCCTTTTTTGACTCTTATTTCCTTCTCGTCTCTTTTCCCAGGGGCTCAAGTTCCTGCAGAAGATATCTGAAACCAGCTTAATTTCGGCGCCAAAAAAACGCACATGTAGTGCAGCTTTATTGTGCTTGGCAAGGAAGCATGTATCATTACTTATGGCCCTATAATTCGAGTTAGGGTTTGCATTATGAAAGGAAGGTTTACTCAAACCCTATGTAATATCATTTTCTCTACATATGGTGAAATTAGTTAGAAGGACTGCTGTTTCTTTGTTTATTTACGCTTTTTTTTGACTTCTGTCTCTCATGATGCATCGAGTTGTGAGGCCCTAAGCCCGACTTTTCCTCTCTCTCTCTCGATGTTCCCACCCCTTTTCTCTACACCATTTGCGATCGCCGGTCTTCCGAGTCACCTATTACAAAGCTCAGGGAGACTGCCGGACACATATTCACCTCTCGCTTGAAGGTCACCTGATGGTGAGGATGGTAGACCCTTTTAGGGTTTTGGTTTATTACGTGATTTGGAACACTGGGCGCACTTGGTCTGCCCTTGGTCTTTACAAGGCCCAATCTACGGAGCTGTATAGCCCGTAGTTAATACTTTCGAGAGCCATGGCTCTCAATTTATCACCGCAAGATATGCTTCCTCGAAGTCTGTGTCCTCTACGGTTGTCTAAGGTGGGAACTCTGCTGTACAGCGCCCACCGCCCTTTCCCCCATGATAGCTACGCAATGTGGCTGTGGCTACCCTTGGTCACTTTCGTCTTCTCTTTGTAACTTCTAGGGTTCTTAGGGTTGTTCCATTTTGTGTTTATAGGCTAGTTAGATAGTAGATAGGCACCGTGCATATATCCTTTATGGTGATGGGTGTGAGCCGCGTTCTTTTTGACCCGCCTCCACCGTGCTCGTTAACAATACCAAATCCAAATCCAGTTTACATGTTTTTACCAAGAAGTAATGAATCGACTCAAACGTGCTTCAAAACTCCTCATTGTTTTTGTGTCCCCCCTCGACCGGAAATCTAGTTTCTCTTAACTTGAGGGATCGGAAAGAATATATTGGTTAGGATTGGCTGGTATTTCCCTATCACAGCGAAGACACTACATTCCAAACTGCTTGATACGTCACAGAATCGTATATATTTCGATATGTGTATCTATGTTTTGTATCTCTTAATAGATATGTTTGTGATTACTGGTAATGATTACGATGGAACAGTATTCATACATATCCCTAGAGGATTCATGTGGTTTTATGAAAGTAATTATCTTTAAAACAAGTCTGAACGAGGTCATGCGTATATATGATGTATGTATATATGCGAGAGAAAGCATAAAGTATGGTATATGACATTTAGTACATGAATTAGTTAGCCCATTAATCAAGATATCCCTTAGATGTTTGAGAACGCAAAAACAGCTTCAGCCAGAAGATACAAACGTAGATCAAAGGGATGCTGTATCGAAGTCAAAGACATGACCTTCTGTGAGACTAACACAAGAAAGAAATAAGAGTAGAATGTAATAACATGTGATCTATGTGGCAAATAGAACCGCCGATGATGCCGAAATTTAGTTACGATCAAGATATGCCTAGTATTGCTACTTTGACTCAGCTAGATTGTAGACAATAATCATAATATCATAGCCCTTCTTTGAATGATAAAAGACCCTATCTACGATACTTGATGAGCGATGAGACCGAGGAACGCATCAGGATCAAGGACTCAGGAATCGAGAAGGTATCAAGTTACATTCCATCAAGTTAAAGGCTCGTCTGAAATAAGTTAGATAGCACCTGAAAGTCCGATTCTTGAGAATTTCTGGAGTTTCTGGAGTTTTCTTTGTAAACTAATACTTAGCGGCTTTGATGGAATTCTGGACCTGGATTTTGAGGAAGAAGAAGGATAGGACATAAACTAAAAAAGGCTAATCCAACAATAAGGTTCGTTCCAAAGGGTTTCAATACCCCAATACTGCATAGTCTGGTCAGACTAACAGGAATGAGACATTTTTTTTTCTCAATCTGTATATCCTTCGTTGCTTTGTAGTGTCTCTTTCGGTAGCGTTCTACTATCGGCTTTGACCTAATTGAGGCTAACTTTTCAAAAGTAGCTAAGACCAAAGGAAGGCAGAACACCAAAGGTCCAGTGGATTCTGGACTATGTGAACTGAGATGGCTATTCGAATGTAAAGCTAACACAACTAGAAAAACGGACTTCTTGTAATCCTGAACAGGCACGGAAAAACTCATGTGCTACCATAAGAAAACTAATCTTCAGGGAATTTGGGCCTATATTAGACACTAAACACTCCATCGTTAAGACGAAATATCTCGCATAGATGATAAATTCATAGTGACGCCAAAGATATTGTGTTTTTGCCACTTCGGCATTGCCCGTGACGTATCAACAGTTGATAGGTACGATATGAAAGTTTACTAGGACTATCATGATCTTTTGCACAATTAACATGAGACTTTCAGATGCATATACGTACTATCACGGAGGTTCTTTTGGCAGCAATGAATGACCTTGAAGATATTGAGACATATTGGAACTTTGAGAACTAGGAGTATTCAATTTGGGACTAACTTATAGGCTGAAACCGGTTGGCCTCGTGATAGGGGCATTGTAGGACTATCATGCAGACACTATGAGTTATATGAGATAGATAATGAAAAAGGAGAGATCAAACATCATAATTTAGAAATGGGGTTGATGCCATCCTGTCTAAATCTAGAATTAGCATGAAGTAATAAAACTCACCTAGATGTGACTGTAGCCTATCAGTTCTATGCCATCCTATTGGGGTTGCAAATGAGGTCGTGTAACCTTGAGTAGTTCTTTGTTTGCCGTGGCCGATAGCAAAAAGCACAAAGATTGCAAACAAATAGATAATCAGTAGACAATCATCTAGACCGAAGGCAACACCTCGTTGGATTGATATGTCATGTAAGACATCAATATATCGAGCTACTTGCTTTGCTATGATACTATTGATAGAAACATGCTCATAGTACTTTGAACAAGCGAGTCAAACCGACTGGAAAACAGATGCCCATCATCGGCAGTATGTCATCGACAAAAAGGGCCACACAGGTACAAATTGGCGACTGACTTGAAATCATAGTGCTTGAATCTTTGGTAAGTGAGAATCATGTGAAAGATATTTCTCGTGTGACTGATGTACATCGATTGTCCATACCATTCATACCATAGCCTGTCCCGTCTCATCAACGAACGCCCCAATATAGTGAGGGCTGCTCTGGACCATTCTGAAATTTTCACCCGAAAGCTGGCGTCAGAAGGGCTTGCTACTTTTACCTAGAGAAGAAGAAGAAGAGTAAAGTTCATGAACCGGTCCTAAGAGAGAAAACTGAGAAAACTATGAGTGAGACTAGATATGAGACAGACATCGCCGTTCGCGTATCACAAATACGTTGATTGTCTCAGGAGAACAAAGAAACATGATATATCCAGTAGTAAAGTGTCACAAACCAATCAGAGAGAAATATACTCCCGATGCCAAAAAGACGTCAAAAGAATAGAAAAGGCATACTACCGAGAATATGAAATTAAAGCAGTGGCTTCATTATAATAGACTCATGTTTTTATCTAGCTACAGGCTTTGTTTTTGTTTTGGTAATATACTCAAGCAACGTTCTTCTTGTGATACCTCACTTAATCAGAAGACGTATGATTCTAGACATGAACAAGATCGTGACCTTGTGATGGGCCTTGAAGTCATAAGCGATTAGTCATACCACCCCAGCCAGCTATCCGGAGACTTGTAACACTATTGTTAAAGCATCCCTCATTCAGAGCAAATGGGTGAAAGATGATAAGGAAGGTTATGTCCGGTTCTGAGAGCTATTGTTTGCCTAGTTCTTGACCAGAATTGAAGCACAATATGACCTGAGACACAACATTCTTCTATTCTGTGTAACAGAGAAAAGAATGAATGGGGAGCATCATGAGACTGTATCGATATAGGCTTGGGAATGTCATTATTGGCATAGTCCGAAATCTGTATTTGACCATAAGATTCGTGTGCTGATGGGAACTGTGGCTGGCGGAAGAAACATAATGTGAATCGAAGAAAAGAAGACAAGAAAAGGATGTGATAAAGGCTTATTTGGTTAGACACACAAAGTTCAGTGCAAAACCGGGACCGTTCCAAGGTATCCAGCGTGACAAGAGCTACTACAATTGTACACTGATAATAATAATCATTCAGTAACATTCTAGGCTGTGAATGATCGGTAAGGGCATCATGTCAGTCTTCAATACGAGCCGGAAGTATCATTATTTGGATTAAACCAATGATGCTAGTGGTCTTACTCGGCTTCACCACAATAGCTGATGTATCTTATATATATAGCCTGTTAAATTCTACGAGTGGCTGGCTGCCCATCTTGCTAATGTTCTACTTATCTCATTTAGTAGCTGTTCTTCAATCTTCGGCGGGACTCTTGAGGAGTGATCATAGCCAGATAGCCCCTTACTCTACATAGTCAATAGCTTGTTTATCTGCTTTTCTCGACATCCGGGAGAGACACTGGCCCATCCTCGACCAAGACAATACTCGGATTGGCCGGGAATGTGATAAATACTATTGTCAGAATCAGCAATGCAACAGATACGAATAGACTGACTAGCCTTTCTCCGGGTTGTTTTCTATATCATATGAAGACTACCGATATGATGCAATATAAAGGTCGGGCTATAAAGTTCGATATCAAAACCGGTTCTCCCAACGGTTCATTTATAGAACGTATAAAGAAATATGGATGTTCCTGCAATATCGAGTTACTAGCGAGATGCCCTTGTCGTCTCATGTATATATGTAGTTGTAGTATGCACGACAAACACGCCGATTCTTCTGTTGCATGCAATATTGATGGAGTGTTAGCCAGACAAGATATTGAAATCAGCTGTTTATCTATGCCCTGGCATATGATTTTGTGTGTACCTGCGTGAAGTAAATACAAGAGCACAGGCTATCGGCTGATAACAGCAGCTTTATATATGAGATTGATAGTTCATGTAGCCAGTTATATTGCATTATAAGTTGGAGTTATAATCTACGTATATATAACAATATGTCGATGCTTGACAGTATAGGGGATACATTGATATTGAGCTACTTGAGTTATGATAATGGGATCATGGAAAGCTAAGCAAGCTATAAAGATTCAACTACAAGATTTCTTGGCAATGAGCCATCGATAGTACATAGCTTATAGCTTATATACAACTAGGACGCCATTCTGTTCGTGATCCTTATCTAATCGCTGTAAAAGAAGAAGAAAAATTGCCAGGGGCTTGAAGGTTGATATGGAGACAGAGTCAATTTACAACCTGAACTTGTCCCGAGGAATCGCGAGACTATAGCAGGGATTGAAATGAGGTAGTAAGCGTCGGTCTAGGGGCCTGGAGACTGGGAAGCTTTAGAGAGTTTCTTGCACCCAGTTTGCAATCGGTGCCCTGCATACCGTGACATTAGAACGATGCTGCATGATTGCCGGGGAACGTTAACCTTGGTCTTCGGAATTTGCTCCGAATTCAACCGTGGAAGATATGTATGTATCTTAAGCTTTGACCGTAGTGTATCTACAGATAATCGCCAGATACAACTAGAATTTCGGGAGCGCTATCGGATACGATTTTCGATGCTAGCTTGGAGGAATAAGAATTAGCCATTGCTCGACCATGGAACCTTGCACGACGGAAGCTCTGGAGATATTGTTTGTATAGCTAGTCGTATTTATGAGCTCTGGTTGTACTATGTACATACATATATGTAGCTGATCATCGTCGTACCAGTATTCATGTCGACTCTTGGAGATATATAACTAAAGATATACGTTCCCTGTGCCAATAAAGAGTGTTATAGGCCATGGATAGAATATTCTTGTCCCAAAGATTGAAGTCTCTATGAAATCTAAAGCTAGTGGAAGAAGCTTGGGCTTGGGAGCAGGAGTGATATGAGCTAGGGGCCCCCCTTACTCTATCGACTAGCAAATATCACAGGGCCGAAATTGAGGGACCCAGATAGTTAGGGCAGCTTGGTGAGAAAAAAATCACGATCATAGACAAGGTCGACCCCTGCTATAGCTCGTAAGAAAACGGATCGTCTAAGAAAGAGAAAAAAAAATATATCATAGCAACCCGAGCAAAAGAAAGTGTTCCGAGAGATGTTATTTGGTTTGATTTCGGAAGCATTGGAAAGTTGAAGAAAATTCCTAAAAATAAGAAGAAATAAAAGAATCAAAACCAATACAGGGAGAATGAAGTCAGAATTCAAAATTGGATTGAAGCTGGGCTGCGAATTAATTAGATTGGAAAATCGCCAATCGTGGAGAAACTGGACAAGGAGGAGAAATTAAGGAGAGAAGATAGAACGATTTGGGCTTCGGAAGACTTTTGGGTCATTTCGTGAAGAAAAAGAAGAATAAGCTGGAATGAATGATAATTGCTATCTCGAGGATCGTTCATAACTCTCAATTCCTTCCTCTTTTATGCTCCTTTTGTTCTTCTTTCTTTTTCTCTTTCTCACGAGACTCAAATATTAGCTCTCTTTTTTTCTTTTACCATCTTGTCGACATTTTCTGTTGACGTCCACTCGTTCACCTAATCAAAACATATTGTATCATATCATCAGAATCTATGAATCAAGTTGTCTAAACAAAAACGGCACAACCATACAACTTGTCATAGTCAACCGAATCTCAACCTTTGATAACAACTGCTCAATTCAACCAACATCCGGATATTGTATACGATTTTCCACGAGTCGAAATATTCTACAGCTTAAATTCATAGCCAGTGCTTGGTCATATTCGCCTGAGTATCTTAATATACGATTGCGATACTAGCTAAGTTATGGCCGCATAGAGACCATAAAATAGCCATCTACGACATCCGTATCTACATATAGATTATATCGACATCTTAGACTATTACGAAGCCATTATACGCCCAAACCTCGCATCTATAGACTCCAAAACATATCAAAAACTAGAGCACGATGCAATATCGACTTTAAACTCCAACGCTCGTTAACTCAACTCGTAGCTTCATCTGGAAGCTGTTCATTCTTTAGTTTTACAATCATTCGTTTTCATTTATTTTCCAAGTCTTTGGATATTCCCTCTTTATATCATTTTCGAACTCCAACCGCCCCTGATGTTCGTCGACCTAGCCCGCCATTTGTATCACCAACTTATACTGTCAAATCCGCAACAGAATATATACGTCACTCAAGCTCCCACCGTAATGGACGCTCCTAACTTGTCGATTGTTACCCAAGCCATGATCGCCGACACCAGACCATCCCGAAATTCAGCCGTCAGCCATTCTCCACTCGTTGCGACTGTGCCTACTTCGCCATGGCTCAACGCTCTGCTTATCATGGCCGCCATTGCTACTCTGTGGGCTGTGAACCGAGCTTTGAATCGTCGTGCTTTGAATCATGCCACTCGGGCCTCTTTCGATTGGAGTCAAGAGATTGTGTTGATCACCGGAGGTGCTGGTGGAATCGGCGGTAACACGGCGTTAAAGATGGCGCAGCGGGGAGTTCAGGTCGTTGTTATCGACATACTGCCGTTGACCTACGAAAAGCGTGAGTGTATCTGCGTAATCCGTAAACCCGAATTATAATCACACTTGTCTAACGTGGTGCTGTAGCTTCAAATCTGCACTATTATAGGTGCGATCTTACCGACTACGACCAAGTTCAAGCCGCTGCCGCGGGGATCAGACGGTAAGTTGCCATTCCGCTAGACGTACATTACTTGTAACATGATTCTGACGTTGTACCTCTACAGAGATGTCGGAGATCCGACAATCGTTGTTGCCAATGCCGGCGTATGCCGTGGCAAGACACTTCTCGAGGCCCAACAACGAGATATTGAGCTGTAAGTAGCATTCCCTTATCCACTAACCTCTATGTTGTACTGATATTCGCTATCAGGACATTTGGCGTCAACACTCTGGGTCTCATCTGGACTATCAAGGCCTTCCTCCCTCATCTCGTTGCGCGGAACCATGGCCACTTCTTGATCATGTCCTCACAAACCGCCTTCCACACCACGACGGGCAGCACCGACTATTCAGCTAGCAAGGCAGCAACCATCAGCATCTTCGAGGGCCTCCACACGGAACTCAAGCACGCATATAAAGCGCCTGCCGTAAGACTGTCGTTCGTCAAGCCTAGCCATGTCCAGACCGCCATGTTCACGGGTATCAAGGCTGTGCCCGGAATGGCCAGCGTCTCGGCGGGCTATCTGGCGGATTGTATCGTGGATATCTTGATGCAAGGCGACAGTGTCAACTGCTTTGTGCCAGCAAGCATGTCGTTTTCACCATGGATTCGGGTATGTCCCGAATGGATCCGGGTCGCTCTACAGGATATGACATCATCGGCTTTTGAGAATCTAGAGCCTCATGACCCGATGTCCAAAATCCAGTAGACGTTGTTGTTGTGGTTGTTTCTGTCTTTCGAGTTTCTTTCATTTGTACTATATTTCCGTGTGTTAGGGTTGGTGTATATATATATTAGGGTTTTCGTGTTCTCCAAGGTCTTTCAGTACGTGACTTGCTGTGTTTGACTATCTTCATGTCGAGTTGCAACTTGCAACCTTCCTCCAAATTAAATAAATAAGTTAAAAGTATTCCGATATCTAAAATTGTTAAGGCACAACTAACTGACAGACCAGTAGCCTTTGTGTTTCATGCTTGATAAAGTCCGGTCAAATCCCGCTCTGTTGCGTTAGTTGCAGTGCTGTTATAGGCTTATCTATTGTTGCAACTACAACATCTAATCGCCGCAAGGACAATTTGGAGCTGGTAGATCACAGACTACAGTGTTTGTTTGGTTGTAAGTCTGTAAGTATACATACATACAAGCAACAACATGCAGTGAAGACCGAGTTTTTATGTATCAAAACCCTTCATGAAGCAGGTTGTTCACTCCTCATACTGTTGTAGTCGATTCAGGGGCGTGTTGCGTAACATGCGCTGGACCGGTTGATTCAAGAGGCTGGCTCTCAATGTATTTTCACCGCTCTGTCATAGAAAGAAATATACAAGATGATACTAAGGCCTGTTCAAGGATAGGAAGAACGTGAACATGAAGAGAGGCCTGACCATTTATGTTCAGAAAAACGCACCCAAAAAACCCTCGTGAAGAATAAGACAAATAACCAGAAAAAAGCCCTCTTTACGAACGCTTCTTCAAATGCATCGCTGCATGACCAGGCTGCCGAAAAATGGCAAGGTAGCAATAGTAGTTAACCTGGGCCAAGTTATTGCTCCTTTCCCTTTCATAACCGCGCATTATTTGCTGCAAGTTGTTATGCTTGGACTGCACACGGACAGGAAGGTGGTAGCTATAGCTCTAGAGATAGCAAACGGCCATCGTTTAACGGAGAATAACAGAAGAGGAGGGATCTGAAAAATGCAAACAGCATGATGCGAAATTCTTCAAGCTCTTTGTCGGGCCATCATTATCACGTATTAGCAGTAGCATTGCATCGAGAACATGACCAGGCTAAGCTGTGCCTTATTCCGTAACTTGTAAAGCATGTAAGAAAGAAGTTGGATGTTCGCTTTCTTGATATAGCATCCAAAACCGAGTGTATTGATGTCTAGACTCCGAAGGAGATAGATAATCTGAGTGGAACGCCTTCGTTTTGATCCTCAATATATACAGCTGTAGTATTCAATGCAATTGCAACTAGAAGAAACGTGGGGATGATTTGTGTTTCCCTGGGGAGGATTGGGGGGATATGATGACAAAAAGCTTGAAATATGTACTAAGATACAACAAGCTAGTACGTATGTACGTACATATAGAGGATGGAAACCTGATATTATCGTTTTATAGGCTATGACAGCATATATGTATGTACAGATATATAAGCAAAACCAATGGGCGTTCTTTGTCTTGCATGCCGAAGCCTATATTTACCTTTTTGAGCCTAGCGGGCTGGCTAAACGAATGGACGGTGGGTGACATTAGCTGGTTTATACGCTCAGCTTTCAAGCTGACCTGTACCTGTGGAGCTGACTGTAGATTTTGCTGAGCCGAGCCGATATATCTGTAAGCAGTGTAGAGAAACAGATAAGTAGGACATAAATAATTAAGGATAGTATCTTGGCCCCAAAGCCGCGCCCCTAAGACTTCACAAGATATGTTAAGTCTATATGCAACTGCAATTTCCGACCGCCCGGTAGCTTACCGGAAGATGACATCAACTGACCGCTTTTGGCCCGGAAAACGG
>RHDR01000627.1:0-18035 GCA_009806295.1 Davidsoniella neocaledoniae
CTGCCGAAGAAAAAAAAAAAAAAAAAAAAAAAAGAGTTGGACAGGTACAGAAATCAACAGACGAGGAATGAGCTAATTGTTTTCTCCTTTTGGCCTCTTGTTATTGTTGTTCTCCGGGACAAATCTTCAAGAATACAATCAGACTGGTTAGTGAAATAGTTAGCTATTTGCAGTTCTTGGAAAAAAAAATATTATATGGGCTGATTAACTTTAAGTGGCTTGTTTCAGCGCGTTTTGCATTGGCCTTATGTCAGAAAATTAGGGTTGTAGAGGACGGGGAATTCATTGCTTTAAACCCACCATTTTTTCGGAGGTATCTTGTAAGTTCAATCCTGACAACATCTATTTTTCTACTTGTCAAAGAATAAATTGGTGATAATACTAACATGAAAAAATTATCACTCTCTTTCCTACTTCATTCATAGATCTGCCATCCGAGTTTATGTTTTTTTTTCAATTTATCTCTTTTTTTGCACAATGACGACGACATCTGAGACTTCTGGACTGGCAACTTGAGACGTTACCTCCGAAGATCATCAAATAATCAAGAAAAAAGGAAAGGAAAAACAAGGGAACAAGAAAGAATATGTCAGCCGTCAACGCCATGGTTAGCTGTTTAAATGGTCATGCAAAAACGCTTTGTAACATCCATTTCCACAACGCTCGTTTTCAACCTGTGATTGTAGTAGATGATAGAAAGCTATCACTATTAAAATCTAACTCCGACGGGCCGTCAGTAAAGTCAACTGTCAGCTGTCATGATGCTGTTATTCTACGTTACTTACTTTATTGTGTGCCTCAGGGTTCAGGTGTCACAAAGCCTGTTGTAACTGAGCAAAAGAGTGTGATTTGACTTGCCAGGCTTTAGAAAATTCAATGGGGCCCCTCTATCCACTAAAATTTGGGCTGGGTTAAAGAGTGATTGAATTTAAAGAACAAGCCAAACCCGCCAAATTGACCCAAAGAGGCGTTCATTGGCTGTTGGCCAACGCCTATTTTTTTTCCATTCCGTAGAAAAAAAGATATCCAGCCGTGAAGCCGTGAGAACGACGGCTGGAATCCAGATTGTATAGCTTGGCCGCTGTGTTTCTCTGCTTTGCTACTAGCCCGAAGGGTTCGTCGTCTAATTTTTTCAAGTCGGTTATTCTGCCGAAGTATAACCGCCACATTATTCCGTCACCAAACCTCCATACCGAACCGCTCTTCTCGATCGACGAACTGCCACTGTCCTGCCGTCGTCCTCTTCCAACAAGTCTCTATCTGAATATACCGCCCGCTCATTTTGTTGACCATGAGCAGTTTCGGTCTCGCCCGGCCTGCTCGGACGCTGCTCGCCCGCTCATCGACCTCAGTAGCCACGATATCGCCCGTAATCAACCAACAGCAGACACACACCTTCCACAGCTCCGGCATCTGCAATGTCCGCGTCAACAAGAATGTTTACCGCTCACGCGGTGCCAAGAAGCCATTCTACGTCCGTTACGCACCACCAGAAATCATGGACAAGCTCGACGACACCCACACGTTAGCTGCTCAGGGTCGAATAATGAACCCTAAATGGACGGAGGAGGAGTCCAAGGCACTCGTCAAGAGATATACCCACCAGCAACGTATGGCGCTACACCGGGCCGATAAGAGCATATCGCCCATCGATTTGGCTACCCAAGGTCGTCTGCGTAACGATCCTCATCGCCCCGAGTTCTACGAGGACCTGGCCCACCGCCACCCCATCATCGACGTCAAGCCCGAGGTTATCCCACGCGCTAGCGACTACAAGTTTGTCTCGCACCATGAGTATCTGGACAAGATCATGGACAAGATTGCCGACCGCGCCGTCAAGGAGATACCTGGCATGTCCAACCAGGACCTTGCTACTGCACTACAGATGCTGCGTGACGCCAAAAAGTCCACCACCACCGACAAAACCACCATCGACCTCACCGAGACCGAGATGGCTGCTATGGAGCAATCACCCACTAAGCTCGAGAGCACGCTTACTGCCTCGGCACGCAGTTTAGATCCCCGGGCTCTGAAAGACGCAGATGCGAAGCTTAACGATATCATCTCCAGCACAATGTTCACCGACAAGCACGGTAATTGGCGCGAGACCCTACACGACCCAGATCAATGGGGCCTGGATACACCGGAGCTGGAGCAGTTGTTTGGACCTCGCAAGAAGATCACCCGTGAGGATCTATTCCGCACACAAAACATGCTGACCGAGGTGCGTCCGTCGTACTCGTCGCTCGCCGATGAACTTGGCAAGATTGAGGATATGGCTGGCATGTACCAGAAGGAGGAGGATCCCGATGACGAGGGTCTGGATGAGACGGGCGAGTACACTGCGTTGAAGCAGCGTACTGGTCTTCAGGTCCAGGACCTGCTCTCCGTGGTCACCAAGGTGCTCTCCGTGCGTAATGTCCACAACCAGACCCGTCTGGGTAAGGTGCGCTCAGTCTCGGTGTTTGCCGTCGCTGGTAACGGTGATGGCCGATTGGGTATCGGTCAAGCCAAGTCGACAGATCCCATGGTGGCTACCGTCACAGCCAAGATGTTGGCTATCCAGAACATGGTGCCGATTCGGCGCTACGAAGACCGTACCATCTTTGGTACTGTCAAGGCCAAAATTTCCGGAACTGTTGTTGAGCTGCGTGCTCGTCCTCCGGGTAAGTCAACATCATACTCTAGCCATATAGCCATATAGCTTTCTAATTTTGACTTTTACTAACCACGATCTCGCTTTATATAGGTTTCGGTCTACGTGTTTCCCACCGTATCTTCGAAATGTGCCGTGCGGCCGGTATTCACGATCTCTCCGCCGTGATTCCTCGCAACAAGAACCCCATGAACACCGTCAAGGCCGTATTCCAGGCTTTGACTAGCCAGCCTGATCCAGAGCAGATTGCTCGCGGTCGTGGCAAGAAGCTTGTTGATGTACGCAAGGTCTACTTCGGCGGCAACGTGTACTAAGCACCAAGAATCAGAGAAAGAAAACATAATTCTTTACTTTTGATGTCTGCTTCTGTTGATGCCGTCGATTTTGTATCAAAAAAGATCATGACTCATTCGTTTTTGGTTTCATGTACAATATGTCATATCTACCTGTACTCTCTCACCGTGTATTATCTACATCCCTTTTTCTTTCCCATTTATTCTCCATTGTCATGTTACTATCAGGCGTCATCCTCGAGGTTTCCCTATTCCCATCAGGCTCCTGTTTCTGTTTTATGGGAAAATATCTTCTTTTTTTCTATCTATCTTTCTGTTTTACTTCTTTCTTTTTGTATAACTTTGTATACTAGCATCATGGTGTGGTTCAGTGAATATGGACCTCTTCTTTCTTGGTTATTTGTTTGTATTGATATGATTATTACTATATGGCACTAAAAGCAGGGGAACCTCGGGTCAAAAGAAGAAACAAAACAAAGAGAAATACAACAAATTCAGTAAAAGAAAATAACATATCAATGAGTCACCACTATATGTTTGAACAGCCAGCAAACAAAGTAAAAAAACACGGTCATAATGTAATTCGTATCCGTGATAACATATTCCAATTCACATTCAACCAGGCTAAGCCAAGAGGACTGAGACGGAATTTACTGCATGGTGCCCTCATCCCACTCCATATCCATCCCCGTATCATCCTGATGATTATTATAGTACCCATGTTGTTGTTCCTCCTCCTGCTGTTGTCGCTGTAGTAACTCTTGTTGCTGCATTTCCTGTTGCAAGACGATGTTATACACACTACTCTTGAGTGCAGTGAACACTAGACTCGTTTTACGTTCGAGATCGCGCAAGCCATCGAGTATTTCTGTACTCGGGTTCGCTGCGAGATCTTCTAGTATAGTGGCCAGCTGTTTAGGGGTCCCAAGGAAGGATATGTTAGTTTTTGGGGTGTTTTCCGGGAGATATTTTCAAGGTTGGAGACAGGTGGGTAGATTACCTTCTTCATGTTATCAGAGAGTCTCTCGTATTCTTCAAGGACTTCTTGTTCTAGAGTCGAGAGCTCTGGCGGAGAACCCAAGGAGTTTGCTGCAGTATCCATTTCTTGGGTTTTTACTTGTTTGACGGTAAAGGCTTATTTGATTATTTTGTCATAATTCAAATATTCCTATCGAACCTCCTATCAAATCAATAAATGATGGCGGGTTGGACGAAATTTTGCTACTGTATTTGCTTTCGCTTGACCTGAAAAAAACGCGATCTAGCAACGCGCGAGGGTTATGTGTGGTATGTTACTGTGCAACCGCATTTACATATACTGTGTCACAAACATAAATCCTGTAGATGACATACAGTGCGCATCTTATCAGTTGTTGACCAACCCTAAGCTAGAAACTAAAGAATCGAGTGTGCCAACATTATTAATACTGATACTACGTGCATACTTTTATTTTATTTTTTGAAGTTTTATATGTACGAGTAAAAACAAAAGGATTTGATGTACCGTACCAGGTCTAGGAACATTGTGAGACTCGGACTATATCTAATAGTTTGGTACGCACTTGAACAAGATTAGGGCTAGTCACATATATAACACAGTGTTATAAGGTAAGCCTTTATATGCCATTCGTTATATAGTGATCTGGTTGTGATAAACCAATTGGCGATGTTATATTTGTGAAATAACTACCGCAACCCATCGATTAACTTGCATATGGAAATAAAGATGTACATAAATATATAGAACACCGGCGGTGTGTAATTAGTCGTACATTATTTCTTAATTGAACTTGGTGCACTAGGAAAGCCAAATTTCACATTAATTCACAGAATTGCTTTCCCTTCCACAATGTCACGCCACGACGTGTCATCATTATCCACACCGAGAATTAAAAATAAGACTCCACCTACAGCCAAGCATCTTAAAAGGGCTATACATATGTATGAACATATCTAGGTAATGCAAATTCTAAGTGGTTGATTCTAAAGCTAGAAGATATTTAAGGCAAAAGAAAGTGAAATTGGTATTCAGTGGCGTATAGATATGCATGAACATGCAGTTATTCTTCTTCTTAATACTCCAATTTCCCATTTGTCATTTGAATATTCTGATGATGGAGTTATTCTTGCTTCTTTTTCTGTTGATCATTATTTCTTTTTTTTTCTATTTGAAATTTCTACATGGAAACTCCCGAAATACTGCTATTTCTGTATTCGGCCGGATATATATACAACTATATATGACCTTGGAAGCAAAATATTATCTTATTTATTGTAACTATATACCAACTAACAGTTAATCTTTTGTATTTCTTTGCTTGGGAGCCTCCCCCAGATTTGCATCGCCCAGTTTGGAGCGGGGAAAGTAATTCGGCAGACAAGAAAAAAGCGAAAATCTTAGATATCAAAGGAAAAGGGCAATAAATATGAGAGTAAATAAAATCATATCCTGTTCTTAGCTCTGCTCTTGTTTTTTTTTTTTTTTTGCTTTTTTAAGAATTGTGTCTCACATACACAGTAATAGTCATCTCAAGTCATCAAGTAAGAAGATAGTACTAGGTAATTCCAGAAACAATAGAGTCTTGTCAGATTTTAGCACATCACACTTTATTGAGATAAGTGACTTGGAATATACCGATTCTATTCTTAGAGAAGGAGCCGAGCTAATAGGGCAACTTGAAGCCTTCATCATCACCATTATTACTATAGTTGTGTGGTTGTAGTGAGTATGTACCACAGCTAACTATACAATGTGCTAATATACATATACACTATCTATTATGTATCTAGACATACTGTAGTTGTATGGCAGGATTAAGCTTTCGTAATGACCGGAGTTTGTTCACTTGACTCCGATGATTTGCTACTCCATATCTCTTTATTATTTTATTGGAGAAATCATTGAATCCGTATAGACAAGTAGTACCATGATAGCGCATAAAATCATGGATCCCTCAGAGACATTTTTGCTTTACAACTACCAATAACTAATATGTGATATGTATATGTACATACATCGGCTATAGCATGAAACACTAAAAGAAGCACAGATTTCATTTCAGCTTGCTCAAGTCATTTTGTTTTGAATCTTTCTTCTTCTTTATCAATCAAGGAACAGATTAAATTGCATTATACATTAACTGAGCAACTCGTACGTTATTCTCCGCCGAAAGATTTGCCCCAGTAAAAAAAAAAAATAAAAAAGACGAAGATGAAAACGAAGACAAACAAACTCGGAGAAGCTCCGGCTTTTACTCAAAAATTGCCCGGCGGATAAGCTAGTATTACAAAGTATTTTGCTATTTTTTTTTTAATAGTTACCTTTTTTTTTTCTTTTTTGATATTTACGTCTGGCTTACTTGCTGCCTCTAGGAAAAGGGCAAAGAAAGGCGTAAGCTATACAATGAATAGTAGTATACAATATGTGAGTTCTTTGAATATTCAAAGAGAACAACAAGAAAAAGAGACAACATGCAAGGCAAGAAAATGAGATAGAAAGGGTCAATGTGACCACTATGCGGCCCGTGTGTAGATTAAATGGAACGGGGATCAACCCAGACCTTTCAATATTGGAGCTTGAAAAAAAAAGATGAAAGCTTTCACAGTTTGGCCTTTATTTCCTCTATTATTTTTTTTAACACACTGTCTACTGCCTATGCATGGGTCACTTTCTAGGTAACAGTAAGATACAAATGGCCCATGTGCAAGAGAATTCAACGTTGTATCGTTCTTGTTCTTGGTTGGACTTTGACTAGATTTGACATGAAAATACCGTTATGCTATAGCCTCTACCTTAATGATTTAGTTTTCTGTGTCCCGTGGAACTCGGGTAGGAACACAGGCCAACAAGAACTACAACCGTATACATGTATTAACGGTTCTTTGGGAGTTGTTCTGATATCCGGGTGCGTTCATGCAGTGCGGAGATGCAGATGAGGAGAAGGAAGTGAAGGAAGAAGAGAAGCCATATCACCGAGAACTACATGTATATATGTACAAATGCACTGGTACTGATGTAAAAAAGAAATGCGAGAAAATAACGGTACTTCTACTTCATGCATTCTGCATATGAGATTGCTTCTTCTTGTGCCACCTGCCAGTGAGACCAAAATGGGTAGAATAGTAGCAATGGTCATCATCACGAGACGGCAGCTGCATGTACAATAAATAATGTACTAGTTTAGATATGCAGGTTGAAATCTGCAGGGCCAACTTTGTCATTCCCAAAGTACGTTCGAGCACTAGTGAAACGCATACTACATAATACATAAATCCACCCACTCAATGTACTCATGGTACACTAGTAACGCCGTAACGCAGCAATACATACAGATAGTGATAACCACAGTGCTGATCGTAAGGCGGGTAGCCCATGGGAGAGCATCTCAAGATTTCATCCCACCAAATGTATGAAAGGAGACCAGGCCAAAGTCCTCTTTGCCTCGAGACCTGTATCGGCTGGCTGTAGTAGTGTTAACGTATTACTGATGGAGAAGAGCTAGTAAGTGGGCCGAAGCCCTGATCTGTGAATCTGACTAGTCACACCGTTTCTCATCGCCCCCCTTCAAGGTAGCATTGCACTTGTTATTTTTAAGGGAAGCGAAGAGGAGATATGACAATAGGCTGTGATCTAAAGGCAAATACACAAAAATAATCGGCAATAACCAGGCTACTCAATCAGAATTCATGGTTAGCGTGGGGGAGAACACAAGGAGGACAAAAATATTCTTCAAATCTTGATGACAAGGGAGAAAAACTACCTACGGCCCTCCCTTCCCGCTTAAAGCTGAATAGGCTTTCATCTTAGCGTCGGTATGAAGCGTCGGAAAGAATTATAAAAGGAAAAAAAACGCCCGTGGGAGAGAGGGATAAGTTGCATAACATATGTAGTAGGTTAATGACGAGAGCCGGCTAGTTAAAGTGCCTACAGGCCAATAAAGAGCAGGCAATGGCTACTACAAGTCGCCAACCTGCTTAGCTTAGCTTCAGCTGGCAAAGAGGCCGTCTACTTTATAGGCAGCTTGTGCTATTTGCTGCATGTAAATAAATCCCAAAGCGAACTCGAGGCTCTAAACAGTATAACTTACTTATTTACAAATTGTTGTTATATTTCTGACATTCCACAGCTATTATTGAAACCACACCGCCTAGCGAGCCCTTAGTAGTGACGATAGGCTTATTCATGCAGTACTTTCCCTCTTACATAGCTCTACATGAGGCTAATTTCTTTTCTGGGATCGCTATCTCCGTGATTGGAGCAACTGGACAATCTTTTGTTGTCCAATAGCCCATCGCGAAGCATGAAGAGCTCGTAATCTTCAGGGCGTATCTTAATGAGATGAAGAAGAGGTTCAAGACAGGGCAAAACATATCAGAGACAAATGTGGCAGGGTTCGAGGTTCGAATGAACATCACCTGTTCGCTACATTCCTCGGGTGGCACACTATATTTGCAACTGTAGTTAGCTGGAAATATACAACTAACAGGGAGCGGGCTATGATGATGCGAGGGAAAGAGAGGGGTTGATCGTTCTTGTTGACTCTGTTGTCGACTATGATTGTTTGTCTGTGCCGTGACCACTTACGCTTCAACCCCATGGTTAAATGACTTAAGTTGTTCGTATAGGATAGGCGGCTGGGTTGTTAGCAAATAGGAAAGTGAGTTTGAAGTGATGTGTGGCTCATGAACGCACAGAGTCCAGTATTGACATTCAGCTGAAAGACTGCCCGTCAATCAACAACATCCGTGCTTTTTCAACTGGAAAGTAATCATCGCCATGCGGAATTACAAGAGAAATAGACTCGTCATGTGAATGGAATGTCTTCCAACTGCAGCCTAGATGGGGTAAAAGCCCAGAAAATATTTGCCGCATAGCCTTTCAACTGACCTACATAAAATCGTGAAGGCTATGTATGACGTTATTGCTATCCGCCTTCCAGCCTGCCCGCAAGAAGATTAAGTCAAAGGTCCCTGTTAGCATATGGAAGCTCAGGTCAGTAACGATCCACTAGTGAGCAAGGCCCAGCTTGTCTATTTGTCTAACTTTGTAGTTTGCCTTTGACGGGTCGAATAACAAGGCAAGCCTTGCTCGAACTGTTTCTAGCAAAATAGAGAAAATATACATGGGTAGACAAAGCTCCGTACTATGTGGGCAACCATCGAGGCCAAGAACACAATCGCAAGTATATCTATATAATATCGATATCAATGGTCAGAATAAGGAGCCTCGGGCTATCACGGGCTATCATGAAAGGCGAATATACATACAAAGGGCAAAGTTGGCGTATACCATAAGACGTACAATAAGATAGTAGATGACGCCTTGTTTGCCTGGCTTTAGTGATAAATTTGTTATAGTAGACAAAAGAGAACCTGCCATTTTGTTTTGTTGGTGATAATTTGCGAGAAAGAGGGTCGCCAATTCCGGAAGGCACGCATTATCAGTCATCATCGACTATTACAGGAAACTGCCCCGGCTGACTTGTGGCTCATTCACTCTTTGCTTTTCTTATTTTCTAGTAGTTATTGTTTTTTTCTTTACGTCCTTCCTGCCTATTCTTTTCTTCGCCAAACAACATCGCCATCGGTTTCTCGAAATTTACCATATCTTGCTAGTAACCCTAAATATAACCCGCCTTTACTCTAACCTCCATATTATCTTGGTGTCATCTTCCCATTAATTGACTGTGATCGAAACCTTCTGCATTTGCCCCTGCAAATTAGACCTTTCTAGCCTGTCCCTGGCCGTGTTTTGCCCAGCTTTAGCGGTGCTGATGTTATCATAGCAATAGCCATCGCGTCCCGTGGTTGGCTATTTTGGATAAGGCATAGAACATCAAGAACCACACTTGGACATTGCTCTAGACTCGGCCTACTACAACCCTAACGGCGATGGCTCACATTCCATGCTGGACGCTGCATTACACGAGGCGGTACTCCCTGCTTCAATAAGGTGGTTGGACACCAGAAAAGGCGTCTTGCTACATGTATTATATGTAGAATCACATTAGACTCTCACAATACCATTCCAGGTTTCTCAAGGCAGTTAATTGTGTTCTCCAGTGTTGAACCTGTCGACTTTATTTTTCAGTTGTAGTACTTGTGGCATAAAATGCTGTATCATATGAGAGAAAGGCTAATCAGCGTGTTACCTATTTGTAGATCTGATATCACCGCTTATGCATGAGATGAGAACCGATTGCCGTTTATCTCGTTACCGGTTTTGCTACACCACACCGATACTCAAGCTACTATTTCTTATTATTTTGCTTTTAATGCTCAGGGTTCATCATACATACATATAGTTCGGTCCAATCATTTTGAGGTCTAACACAGGTTAGCGTACTGATAAACGAACAGGGTACACCGACGCTATGGACTTGAACTGGAATATATGTATTTGTTTCTTACTATTGTTTACATACTCTTCTTTGACTATGGCTCGGCTTGGCGTAGTTTCATGTAGAGTCACGCTAGTACCAGGAGCTTGATAGGCATGATATTTTATATCTCGTATCTTCAGATATGAATTACACTATCACTAAAAGGAACAACATCACGTCAATTAGAGCAAGATACAAGTGCTCTTCCTCTGTTTAGATTCGGTATATCTACTTGTAGTAAGCTATTTGATAACATTTGATGCTTTTCCGCGCAAGGGTGTATGAACCGAAAGAGACTGCGCCTATACCTGCACGCTCGCTCTTACACCATATCCCTTGCATAGCTCGACTACAGAGCGACTATAGTGAGAGGGAGTGTTTGTGAAAGGGACAAGTCAACATTGTCGACTGGCTTCTCTCTTCAAAAACTTGTGTCTTGACGGCAAGGCAGAAAAAAAGAGATAGACACTTTGTCTTGCTATCTACAACCTATCTCCCTCTCTCATACCAACTCACTTTTGAGCTCTTTAATGGAATCAAGGATAGGCTTTGGCACTGCCAGGATCGTAAGCAGATCAAAATCAACCCTTACCCAAATCCCGTCTCTTGTCGTACTGCGTATCGTATTCCCTGTACACCTCATAATCCCCTGTTTGTTAGCGGGCCAGGCCCTATCACCCTAAGTTTATCTTTTACTACTTAGTAACTATGTGTATCTAGAGATATGTATGTATCAACCAGTTTACCTTACAAATACATATCTCACTAAGTAGTATTGTTTATGGGAATGAGCGCCTGAAAGAAGAGGTAAAGAGGAACTAGGAAAACGGTGCGTCACTATTATAGTTACTGCTGCTTCTTGGGCAAACAAAATGAGTATAGCTTGTTATGATCCAATAAAGAAAAAGCCAGATCAGAAAGCTTCTAGAAGAGAACGTGAGATGCCCTTTAGTATCTGCCATCGTTACCGTTTTACAATCTCGAAGCTTCAGAAAGACCCTTGGGGGGGGGGCAAGAAAGGAAGGAAAATAGGCCAAAGAAGCCAACGAGAAAGGGTAACATGCGAGTAATACAATCAGAAGGGTCAATCAGCCAGCCTAGGGCGGGCGAAAGTTGGAGTCCACTTTGGCAATGTTGAACCCTGTTCGCTAGCGAGACAAACGTTAGACTACAACTACTAATGACTAGCAATAATTGATAGTAAGTAGTATTGCTTGGCTATGGCAGATGGGCTTGCAGGCATTGACTTATGGTGCTCATTTTAGCCTGCATCTCTGTCATTTACAATCATAGACCTGCCCAGACTGACAACGACATGGCTCAACTATTATGCCATCTGCGTACAAGTGAATCTGACAAAATCATAGAAACGTGTAGTAAGTTGTAGTCAAGTAGGTGCGGTTACTTTCACCTTGCTTTGATTGTCTAGGACCAGCAGGCGACCATCTCTCTCCCCTATTTCTCCAGCTCTCCACACTCTATCCGTCCATATCATCCAATTGACATCCTTCTACGATCCTGACCTGAGCTAGGACGTTTGATAGCCCAAGTTCTTTAACCCAGTCTCATAACCTAGAACCCGGCTTTCCAACTAGGGCACTCAAGTGCTAGCACAAGGTTCACAGTTTAGCTGGCTCTAAACATGTTATTGATAAACAGGCGTCTATGAAGGGTTTGAGAGACTTGCAGAAAGTGAACACCTTGTGCTGTCTTGTCATTTTTTTTTTCTACATGTAAAGAATAGAAGTGAGACTAAGACTTGATACGCACAACTGAGACTGGTTAACTTGACTCAGTTGTGTATAAGAACAAAAGCCAACTGTTGACGGCCTGGAAGTCTGGAAGCAAATCGACGAGAGAAAGAAAGAGTTGTCAATCAAAGTCTTGATCTGTGTCTGCGGCTGATCCAAATCAGAAGTAAGAAACTTGAACCAGAAACTAGGGTGTGCAACATTTATCTTTTTTTTATCCTCTGGAGAGGTTGAGTTATTTGTTTTCAATTTTTCTTGTGGCTGTCTGTCTAGATTTGGTGGACGATCAGCAAGTAGCGTCATTATTAGAGAGTTAGAGAGGGCTTGCTTGCTTGCTTTGTTGGTCTTCTTGGAAGATGGACTCTTGTCAAAGTAAACGAAGACCTTTCCCCCCCGGACAAGATCGTTGTTCAGAGAGTGGCAAAGTAAAGTGATTAGCTATATTTCTTGTCTTCAGAGCCGCGCTTTGATTCTTTTTATTTGTTCTCTTCTTTTCTAGATTCGTGTTCAGTGACAGGGTCGTTTATTCGACTACTTGCTTGGCTTTGAGAATAGCGAGTGATGTTAGTAAGAAGAAGAAAGAAAGAAAGAAAAAAAAAGAAAAAAAAAAGAATTAAGACACATGAACAGTAGTACGCCTGACTAGATCGAAGGAGTTTTGGAGATTAAGACCAGTAGAGAAAGTACGTTTGTCCCTTCGTGGCCTTCGATGTTCTTTATTGACTAACTGCCTTTGGCTTTTGGCTTGATAACTTTGGCTTATTGACTCTGGCTGACTTGAACTGATGGATTATTAGTGGGGGGACTAGTTGAAGGTCTATTCTTCTGTCTCTTTTGGAGGCTCTCCTGTGCCTATAGTGGAGTTATTTTCACTGGCTCAAACTTTATTCTGTTGCGACACCCTCACCGGAACACATGTATATTCTTCTATCATTATCATTACATATTTCTTCTTTTCGTACCCCCTCATCGTCACGCTGATATATGAAATTCTTCGTGAGTGCTTTTAGCACACCAACGCACAGCACTCTGGTGCTCTGGTTGGTACTGTCTTCACTGGATTTAGTACTGTTTTACACTGGCAACGCTAATCAGAATCTCTGTAACCCACTGTCACAGGGCCTGTCAGGCCTGGTCTGTTGTCTGGCTTGAATTGACCTGGCCTGTTCGTTCCGTTCCATTAAACCATTGAATCCAAGCAATGAAGCATTTTTTTTGCAGGCATTGCAACAGGCCTTTTCATTTCTTTTCATTTGAGCAAGTCGCCGAAGAATAAAAGGCTGCTTCAATCCGCCTGCTAAATCCCTCCCATCCCATCAATCCCTCCATCAAATCTGTCTGTCTTGTCTAGTTCTGAGCCCAGCCTTTCCCTTTCGCGCTCCGCTGTACTATACAATTATACACCACCAACAGCATCAGATCGCCCACTAACGGGGCCTGATTGATTGATTGACTACAGCGCCGAGTTTAGCGCTTCTACAACTAGTGCAGCTAGTACGACCAGTACTGTATTTCGTACATAAATCGGCCATCGCAACCACGCACACCATACCACACCTCACGAACACAACACGCATGCCATAATTGTATATGCATTACCGTACATACGTACATATATAGACATAGACAATTATAGACGATTACACCTCTGCCTTTGCCTTGCTTTCCGGCCTCAACCAGCGGCGCGCGTTTTGTATACTGAATATCGCTCGTACTGCCCTCTATCTGGGCCAATTGGCTGCGCTGTCGACTTGTCCAGCAAATAAAACCCCGATCCGACCGGCTTCCCGTTGTGCCAGCGAAGTAACGTGACCGCCATCAGCAGCAGAATCAGCAGCATCGGCCGCACTATTCTCGTGCTTGGCTAGCCCCCTACCGTCTTAGCATCTTGCAGAGACCTTTTGCTTCTAGTTCTGCAATCAGTCCCGGCTATACATAATACACATAGTATAATAGTCGACTGTTCTGTTCTGCTGTCACCGCACCCCCCAACTGACCTTGCTCTCTCCACGTCATACGATACGATCTCTCTGCTGTCCAAATGAGCTCTCTCGCCACCAACTCAAAGCCCGGCGGTATACAGTCCTCCTCCAAGCCCGGCTCCTTTGCCATCGCGCCCGGCGGCAGCTTCCCTCTCCCTCTAGTCCCGGCCAACCAGACTCACCACCAGGCCCATCTCCTGGGGCGTCTTGGCCGCACTTCGACCCCCGATTCGGAGGCTCTTGCTAGTAGCCGACGACGAGCCCGATGTGCGCTCCATCGCCATCGCCTCCGACCCGATCGCCTTCTCCCAGTCCAACCCAATTGCGCACCTGAGCAATAGCAACGGCGGCGTCCCTGTCTCTGCTCCCCATCACAAACCCCCGGTGTCCCGCCGCGCTTCGTGGCTAGCCGACACCTCGTCCCCCCCTAATGTCTTCTATTCCGCGCAAGGGGTCGTTTGCTGGCATCATCAGCATGTCACCCACCGGCTCGCACCCTAACACACCCGGCCCCGACTCTACCTGGGGTGTCCACCCTGCCTCTGCTGGCCTGGCGCGTCCCAGCACCTTCCCGTGGACTGGCGGTATCTGGAACAACCCGTCGACCACTGCCTCCAACGTTAACACGACGACCACTGCTACTTCTACTGCTACTACTACCGCATCCAATACTACTTCTACATCCGCGTCGTCTGCCGCTAGCGCCACTACCGGCGGCCTGACCTCAGCCGATCGCAAAGACTCCTCGTCTCGCCTCGTCGACTCTTTGGGTTCGTCTGCTGCTAACTCTGTGTTTTATGCCGACCCTACGTCCGTTTCTCAGACCTCGCCTGCCCAGAATGGCTCGACTTCCTCTCCACACCACCAGTTTCCCTTCTCGATCCCGCTGCAGCCAACACACAAGACCTACCGGTCACAGTCATACTCAGTTGGTCAGCTCGAGTCGGACTCGCCCGTCGGCATGATGTCGGCTGGTGTCATTGGTGGCCGTACTCGCACCCACCACTCTGGTATCCCTCACCGCGCATCGCGTCCTAGCATGCTCGGCGATCTAAACGAGGGCGGCCTCGGGAAGCTCAAAGAGGTCGACGACGACGATGACGACGACGTTGACAATGTTGACCCTATGCAATCCACACCTCCGTCTTATCGCTCGGTCGATGCCAACAAAACCATTGAAAAGCTGGAGCGCGAGAACGCAATGCTTCGTCAGCAACAGCAGCAATACCAGAACGCTGCCGTCAACAGAGGCCGACTACGCACAGCCTCGGCCTATGGCTCAAGTACAGTCTTCCGCCCCGACGACTCGGACTATGCCATTGACGAGCTTGACGAGTCCTTTGACAACATAGACCTCATGGCCAAGAAGCCGCCCATGGGACGTCGTCTGAGTGAGTACACTCTCCCATTGGCTCATCGCTCTGCTTTCTCCAGTGACACCCGCAAGATGGATACTATCAAGCAGCGCAGTGGCTGGCAAACTGCTCTGGGCTTTGGAAGCGTCGGCGAGATCTCACAGAGCCGTCGCCACTCCTTTGCTGAGGTTCCTATGCGCCAGACCTCCATCTCGTCAATGAATGACAACCACCCTCCCGCCATCGCCGAGCAGCAAGTCGTCATTCCCGAGATGAGACCCGTGCAAGACTTCAACAACAACTACAACGGCTACGACAACGCTACCCAGGCCACGCCATCTTATGCCGCCCAGCGCCGTAACAGCGTCACCACGCCAATGTCTCAGATACAGATACCGCAGGCTCCTCAAACCTACTTCAACAATGGCATGATTTCGTCGCCGCCTCAAGTCATGCCGCACAACGCTGGCTTCCCCAACGCCTACCCTAACGCTGCTTACAACGCCATGCACTCGCAATTCAATGGACGCCCTACTTCGCCGCATCATAACAACTTCCCGCTCTCGCAGCCCCGCCATAACCAGCTTCTTCATGTTGTCCTGTTTAAGTGCGCTCGCGCCGATGTATTTTATATTCAGGAGGGCACTGGCCTGACGGTGAAGCCAGGTGATTTGGTTATCGTTGAAGCTGATCGTGGAACTGATCTCGGAACCGTTGCCAAAATCAACGTTGACTGGCAGACGGCCAAGGACTCCAAGGAGCACTATGCCGAGGAGCATTATAAGTGGCTCATGATGTACTCGCAGAATGCCCAGTCTGCGCATGCACAGGATAACTCTGCTGGTCTGGCCGGACCGGGAAGCGCTGTACAGCCTGGAACTATGGGTGGTATGGGACCTCCCGGTATGCACCACATGCAAGACCCATCACCGAGCGAGTTGAAGCCGAAGCTTATCAAGCGTCTGGCCCAGAGCCACGAAGTCACTTCTCTTCGCGAGAAGGAAGGCAATGAAGCCAAGGCTAAGCGTGTTTGCATGCAAAAGGTCAAAGACCACGGCCTTAACATGGAGATTCTGGATGCCGAGTTCCAGATGGACTGGAAGAAGTTGACCTTTTATTACTTTGCGGATGCGTACATCAACTTCAACTCGCTTGTCACCGATCTGTTCAAGATCTACAAGACTCGTATCTGGATGTCTGCTATCAACCCCGCGTCGTTTGCTAGTCCTACACTAGGCCTCCAAGCTCCTAGCGGTATTGGACCTGGTGCTGTTGGCGTTAGTAGAACCGCTGCTGCAGCTGCCGCTTCTCAGCGTCGTCAGCCTCAGAATCAGACACAGCCTCAGCACCAGATACAGAACCAAATGCAGCTACAGCAACAGCAGCAACAACAAGTTCAGCAGCAGAATTACCAGCAACAACAGCAACAGGCTCAACAACATTACCATCAAGTTCAACAGCAGCAGCAACAGCATAATTCTCGTCATATGCCGCATAACAACTTTGGTGGTGTGATATCGCCCATTATTCCGCTGCCGTATCATCCCGGTGCAGTGGCTAATCCGCCGCAGAACGTGCAGTATATGGGATACATCAATGTGCCTCGCGGCGGTACTAGTCCGTATGGATCTGGACCTATGGCTAACCCACCGCCTTCTATGTCTAATATGGGTGCTTCTCTTCGGGAGACACGGACTTAGATTGCTTTAGTTTGATATAGCCACGGCTTCATCACTAGCAGATATATTTTTTTCTTTCATTTCTTTCTTTTGGAAGATCATTACTTGAAGAAAAAAAGCTGTGTGGTCAAAAATCAGTTTAGACTTATTAGTCTAGCTGACCATTCCACTGTATATGCAGTTTTCTTGATGATAACATAAGTTGTCTCGTCTGCCAGCTTTTATGGATATATATATCCTATCCTTTTTTTTGCTCACATGCTGTCATTTTTTTTTTATATTCTTTTACTTTCATTTCTTTCCTCTTCTCCTTTTCTTAGTTTTATTATATAAAGATGGCGGTAGACATGACTGAATGCTTCTCTGCATGATGACTTCACAGGGTGAGGAGTTGTTTGTTTTGTTGCAAACCGCACTTAGAGGCATATTAGTCCACTATCTATATCTCTTAGAGGCGTACTTTTTTCTTTTCTTTATTTTTGTTGATTCTCAGCCTTTTTATTTCTCGTTTTCGTTTTGATTTCTTGTTTGTTGGGATGTCATTCTCTCACCAAATGCCTACTTAGACCTATAAAGGGCCAATAAAAATAGGCGAAGCAGAGACGACGAGACATATATTTTTTTGTTCATTATCCTGAATTGGGCTTTGGTTGGATAGTCGTCCAGTTTTGTGTATATCTCTTTCTTTCTGTTTGTATTGTGTTATGCCATTATCATGTCATCACAAGCCAAATTATTCTTCTTCTCGCATCCTGCTTTACTTATCCAACCACCTAACCTAACTACTACAACATTTTCATCGATACCACTGGGATTTTATAGAGCTGCGGTAGACTTGATACCAGTATCCGTTTTCAAAGCGAACATGCTGGGATTTTCTCATCTAGCTAGAGGGGCTATGAGCACTTCCCGGCAAGAAGTTTTGAGTAGAGTTTTT
>RHDR01000628.1:0-18015 GCA_009806295.1 Davidsoniella neocaledoniae
GGAACAAGCAAGATATTTATGTTGGATCGAGAGAGGGAGGAAACAGGAGGAGCTGGTCTACAGGCAGAAGTTTGAGGCAGTGCTGTGTTGGCAATGTTACATCAAGTCTAAGCCTCAATGCAGGAATTGTTGCCACTGGAATCGACAGGTGTGGCTGTGCATCAAGTCTAAGCCTCAATGCAGAGGGTCTGCGAGTGTTATTTCATAACAGATGGGCAGAAACCGAGGAGGGAGGCGATGCGCGCTCGTTCCTTGCACTTGAAAAGTGACAAGTAACACCAGCCGGGCTTTTTCCAGGCTCGTTTGGGAAGGCCTGTCGCTAGGAGGGTGAAGCCCTCAGGAGGGTGCTGGTCGGGGTGGATTAATCCCAGACGAAGCCAGGACCAGAAAGAGACATCCTGTGGGACATAGCACAGGCGGAACTTTAGGTAGATACAGTAATAGTAGGCGGCGATGATCGCCCAGAAAAGGCAGTATAGCTCGAACATGGTGGCTGACTGCAACGGGTAACAAAACAAGCGGGTGGCTTGGACAAAGGTAGGGAGCAAGCGGACGGCTTGGACGAGGTAAGAGGCAAGCAGACGGCTTGGACGAAAGTAGGAAGCAAGCAGACGGCTTGGACAGAGGAATTCACGAGATTCAAAGAGATATCGGTCTCAAAATGAGACGATATGCGAGGATTTGCAAAGAAAAATGGTCGCAAAAGAAGATTGGATTGAGACCGATGAGGGAGAAAGAGAAACTAAGACTAAACTGACGAGGGAATCGGTCCCTATTTATGTCAGAATCCGGGTAAGGCCAAGGCATGACTTGGCTAACAATAGTGGCCTTAGACCCTTACAGTACTTGAACTCAAAGGTACCCCCCCGAGGGTTGTAGGAGGGAAGGTTCCTTTTGTTGTAGGGGGGAAGGTTGCTGAACAACAGCAACAACAACAACAACAACAACAACAACAAACAACAACAGGTCGTGTGGCCCAGTGGTTAAGGCATGTGCTTTACACGCACAGGATCGCAGGTTCGATCCCTGCCACGATCAATATCATTTCTTTTTACATCTTCATGGCTATATAGTTGCATGGAATTAATGAGTTAGAACAAATCTTCATCCATACGTTCGTGAATGGAGGGAGGGGATAGTATCTTGAAGTTCAAGTTACATCTTGGATTCTTAAAATGAACCGGTACTTTACCATAAATGTTGCCGTACATTATTTTTATCTTTCATTTTTCTTCAGCACTTAATCAATCTCGATACATCAAGCTGTAAAACTGGCACGATCTATGACAAATGGCTAATAATTCTAGTCAGTGAGACTAAGAATTGAAATGGATGAGGAGAGCCAGAATGTCTTGTAAATACTTTTTTAAATTTTAATGAGACGATATACGAGGTTTTGCGAGAAAAAAAGGGACTTATTGAAGAAGTAAAGTTGGTACTGATGAGGTAGAAAGAGAAACTAGGATTAGCTCTAGAGGGGGGAAACGGCCCCTATTTATATCATTTATATCTAGAGTGAGCAAGGGCAAGGCGTGTCAGGGGCTAAGGCCCAGTTGGTATTTGGCTAAGTAAGATACCTAGCCAGATAAACGGCTATAAATAGGGACCCATTCCCGCCGCTTTCCAATTGATATTAGCTTTTCCTCCTCATCGGTATCAATCGAAGTATCTTACACTAGATTGTAGCCACTGCCTCTCCTAGTTCGTGTCACCTCTCCTAGTTCGTGTCAAGGCGAGACTTGGCTAATACTAATGAGTGTGACGAACTATGACGATAACGAGGCTTGCAAAAGTAGAAGTATAATATATTTACGAGGTTGAAGAAGAGGAGAGGAAAGGGAAAGAACTAGACAAGAATAAGGAGGGAAACAGCCTCCTTATATAGACAACGATAACGGCTGTGGTAGATACCACAGCCAACAAGAATGGGTCCTAGATCCTTTCAATGAGCCTTAGATCCTTACATTCCTCGTTTGCCTCACCTATTGCATTTCTTTAACTCCTCCATTGCTCTGCCTCCCTATCTGCTTTATGTCTTTCATGGCTAAAACAAGAGGGTTGTAATATCAAGTTTATGGTGTTAAGGGAAAACAGTATAAAGGAGACTTTGAAATTTGAGAAGAACTAAGATTCAAGATACATATTTGTTCATAGCTTTGATGTGTTGGCACTAGGGCCATTATACAATACCAATCAAAGACAATAGAGCCTCTAGTTGGTCAAAGTCAAGTAGTTTAATGAAATTGGCATTCTAACATAACAGCTACTCACGGCCCGTTAGCTCATAGGAAAAAGTGCAATTTGTACCCCATCTAACATCCGGTTCAAAGGTCAAATAAACGTCCATTTTTCCTTGCCTATCCTCTTGTTATAGAAATAGAATAGGTCATCAATAGTCAATAGAATATTGTGGGGCGTTGCACGAGTACCGCCCAGTCGAAACGAGGGTCTGATCTACAAGGTCGATCTGCTCAATATTTCTGTTACATAGAATCTCCATGGGATAAGGGTCTTCCCTCGGATCATCTTGCCAAGTTGTTTACAGAGAAAAATGTCAATTTAGGCTAATTACTTATTCTATCCACGTCCAATGTTTCAATGTTATTGAGCTACTAACTATCTCTATCTATCTCGTGCTCAACCACATACTTATACATCACTACCCGTATCACGCTACTTGTGCCTCTTGTGCAGTTCTGTATTTTCAAAATCAATCAGCATTAACTTCTCATTCTGAGCGTCCCAAAGTATGTTGTTCCAGTGAATATTGAAGCCCTCCACGCCGAATCTTTCGAGAGTCTCAACCAATGACTCTACCAACTGATACTGGCTGTCATTATGAGGGTTGTCTTTGCTAAAGCTTTTACCACCATACGATAAAATAAGCATATGTCGGATCTCAGTATACATTTCAGTTGTGATACCTTCAATACCAATCCGACCCAGACACGCTGGTATCCAATCGCCCTGAAATTCTTGAAGTCGCTTATAAACCCGAGCCTCATGCTGCAAGTGCCCTAAGGCTGCATCTTCCGCGCCCTTTGCCACAAATGTATACCCATAAGGATATGCTGTGAGCTTCATGAGTATGCCAACTCGGCCATGAATTTTGTTGAAGACATAGCACCCAAATCTCCGACAAGTATCTAGTTGCTTCTTGATGATAGCCTTCAACTCTAGTATCGTGATAGGGTGTTTAGCATTAGAAGCAGCAGCGTTGTGGGCGGCAAAATTAGGACACTCCACATCGAGTGCATCACCACGGACCAATCCAAGAAGGCACTTGTGTGTACAATACTCATCTAAAGCAGGTGGAATTTCGGTCTCAACCTCGAGTAAAGTATTTGATTCAGAGTCGTAGACAGGCTTGAAGATGGTGTATGTAGCTCTACAGCTATCATCATCATCATGTGAATCTGTTGGGGGTTTTTCTCCTTGTGTTGATGATGGGTCTGGTAGTGCCGATGTTAACTGGTTCAGATCCGATCTTGGCAACATCTGCCGTTGCCGAGCCGGGGTTGGAGAATTGGAGCCCTGGCCTGGATAAAACTTTCCCCATCGAACTAGATTTGACTCCATTTCAAGCCTATCACGAACGCTCATCCGTGGCTGGTCAATTGCTAGGAGCAACATCGTGAAAGTTAGTGCAAGAGGTGTGGCCTTGAGACTATCTTCAAGACGAGATAACAAGTCATCAGATTCTAAGGGCTTGTCTATTGGCTCTAATCCAGGAATCATGGATTGGTCTGTTCGGACATGATAAAACAGTACACCGGGGTTTTGTGCGTTGTGATGGAGATAGATGGTAGACAAGGCACAAGACAGGTAGCCATACTCATGGCCTTGAGTCACCATATAATGGAAGATCTGGATTAAGCGCCGGACAACAGTAAATTGCCCGATCCGAGCTTGTATAAAGGGATCCTGAAGAATAGCGGAGAAGATTGTCCGATTGTCGCCATTGATGCCAGAGTCTAAGACGTGTGAGATGAGTTCTGAAGATAGTACATCTGCGCTTATGTATTCAATGGCAAACAAATTATGTTCTTCACTGTCACCTCGACCTACACAAACAGCGTCTGGACTTCTTTCAGCATAATAAGTGCGCCTTCTACGAGATGTGGTTTTGGTCTTCTTCTTTCGAGGTTGACTAGGCGGTAGTGAAGAAGTAGCAGGCCGTTTACTACCAGGTCGGTTATCAGAAGTTGTGCCATCATCGTCGAGATATTCTTTGGAAGTACTAGCTTGCGCAGCAGGTTGTAATTCCGGCGTTAAATCTTCTTCTGATGATGTATCGCTGATAGTTGGGTGGAATGGAACGAAGCGGTCTCCATATCTCCTATGACGGAATGATATACTAGTGAAATTTTGTGGTTTATCCCTGCAATATGCGTCTCCAAGCGATGTTGCAGGTCTCTCGGTGGCGTCGTGTGAAAATTCGGCTACATCTACATCCGTAGTGAGACTCACCACCGTTGTCGCAAAACTTTGCATCGTAGCAAAAGATGGGAAGATGGGTCTAGTATTGAATAGATCTTTCGCTTCCTCAAACTTCTCGTTATGTAATCTGTCAAAGGCAGTCCATTGACGAAGCTCTTTAGGGTAGAATTTTCCGATAGTACTCATTTGACTGGCCTTGATGAATTACGTTGCTTAGTATTCATATGATATCATGGTATATATGTATGCTCTTGACTTACTGGTTGCGGCTGTCGGTCCGCTATCTGCTACCTCTTTGTTTTTTTATGTTTCTTTTTACTGACATGTTAGCTTTGAAGACTTATATTTATTTATCTTTAGCTCGCCAAAGATCTTACCTAGCTGAAGATCTGTATTCCACAATTTGTTTTCTTCTTTAGAACTCAAATGACAATGGGAAATCAAATGATGTAAAATAGAAATGAGAAAGTGAGAAGTTTGGTATGCCTTGATGGAGATTTGAATGTTGAATTTTCAAAAGTATCATCATAACTAGAATCCATTATCATGTAACCAGTCGTGTGTTTATACTTTTTATTTTTCTTCCTGATTTGATAGGCAACACTAAATGGCCCGCCGTTGTATCATACAATTGCCACCCTACTTGTCGTTAGGCTCTAAAATGCAACCATCATGTAATCAAAACAGATGTTTAATGGTGGGGTTTCCAGTAATCCAGTGAATATGGTGAAAATACTATGATAGGACGATCAAATTTGGTGCTACACGGTTGTCTATCTACCTACATATTTCCCCCATTTGGCTAACTGGGAATCAACAAAGTAAAGGGTTTCATCTGAGGAAGTTTGATGCATTAGTTTTCTTGGGTGGTTGGGCAATCAAGATGATATAGTATATACCCAAGTTCTCGCAGTATGATATGCAGTTGGTATTATGTTGCTTTGCATCATTGGTATATCGACGAAGTAGGTAGAATTCAGTGAGGGGCAAAGCTTGCAGAAGTGATATCATTCGATGTATGTCTAATTGTTGCACGCAGGATCAATCACCTACATGTTAACAAAAATGATTATCTAATTGCGGTTTTTTCCAGCTACTTCATATTGTAGCTCTTTTCTTTGTATTCGGTTAGCTAGATAAGAGCACATTTTGTATGTATATACATTAGTATAACCGCTAGTAATTGAAATTCTGCTAGCTTAGTCTCAAATGAGGTAAGGTCAAGATACAACGTATAACTACATACATATGTTCAACTAGTTGTACATGTTAGCCAGCTGAGGGCGAGTCGTCGGCGGTCATCGCGGTAACCTCCTCCTTTATATCATATTCGAGAAAAATGAAGAGCTTGCAGATATTATTATTACAAGTTCAATGATGAAGGGAAATAATACTAGCCGAGCGATGATGTGTAACTTTCTTATGAATTATTTGCTTGACGTAAGCATAAACCCTAGTATGTATGTTCTAACCCTATGTTCCCAATGCTACTGTATCGTTTACTACATGTTAGATTGATTAAACAACAAACAGAAGTAGCCTTACATCAGCAAGCGTTATTTATGGCGTTTACACGGAGTAAAACAAACAATTCCACGCTTGTTTCTTGTTTTCTGTTTGACGGCAATACTTTCTCTCTCTTTCCGGCTCTTTATTTGTATGGCATTCCTAGGAAAATATATGCTGTAGACGTCACGTATCGTAAACGTCACCCGCTATGATCTTATCCTCGTTTCCAGTTAGCACATGACTTAAAGTGTAAGCCATACATATAGAATTCCCCAGACACAAGTATGGGTTGCTAGAAAAAATAATAGTTTGAACAAACACATACCGTGATATGTAACCTAGAAGAAAAGAGGTACAGATCACGTTGTATAAGCCGATGGAGCTATTGCATATAGAGACAAGCAAACAGACATACAAGTCTTCATTACACAAGCCACGAACACGAAAAAGGCGAAATACTATAGTCACCACTACTATTATGATAGGGTCAGACTCCGGGTACTATAACTTATGATATAGTGCACGGAAGGAAAGGGAAGGAGATCCAAAGTCCCTTCAAGACTTTGGTAACAAGAAGCACAAGCAGTTGCGGCATATACTTTTACAAGAGTCTTCCACACAAGGAAAAATATATATTTTTTATCGGATACGGGATGTTAGGTTAACTCTAGCTTCGCGAAAGCTGTTGTTTGTTCAAGAGTAGAAAGAGAGGAGTATAGTATTAGATAATGAATATCACGATTACGATGTTTGCTTCCCGCAAAGCCTCTCCCGCTTCAGCTTCTAGGATGCTGCTTGCAAAGAAGGCAGTAGCTCCCATAATTTAGGGATGTTTTTGTTCTGTGGCGCCCTCTAACAAATAAAAGGAACCAATATTTGCTTCACGAGTTTGGAGTTTTGTCTTCTTATTTCTTATATTTTGTTGTTATTTCTAACAAACCCGGGAATCATGAAACACTGAAGGGGTGGCAATGAGGAATAGAGATACAGTAGTAACAAACACACAACGAGAAGAAAACCCAGCTTAGCGAACAATCTTGATTGAGACTGAGGAACAAGCAACCAGAGGGAACGTAACCAAGCTTAAGCCCTGGTTTCTGGGTAGGGAAAGGTAATGAATATTTCGGTTGGTCCTGCGTGGCATTGCGTGGCTTGTTTGCATTCTCTTTCGCTATTTGTACATACTATTCCCTGGACTTCTTGATTTTTCCTTATTGTCTTCTTAGGGGGGTAAGTTGCGGAGGCTTTGCTTAGTTCGTGAAAGAATAACATCGAATTGTACTAGATTACACTAACAAAATGCCGTCTGGGCACGGACTTTGCAATCACATAGCAGGAATAAAAAATTGATTTCCCCATGGCTAGAACGAACAATGGCCCTTTCATGAGCGGGCACTAGTGGATTAGTTAGTTAGATGAACCAGGTTAGACGAGTGCTCTTGGTAAGGGTTCGTACATGTAGTAGAGGTCAGAGATCAAAGCTTTGATTTTTCCTTCTTTGACCCCTTCTTTGTGAACTCTTTCTAATATTATGCAGTGTTCAGCTACTTTATAAGTAAGGTTCTAAGGTCGGTGCGGTGTTGGTTTGTGTGTACACATGTGGTAGTTCTAGAGAATAACCCTGGTAGAAAAGCTAAGCTAATGCAGGTGCAACGCAGATAGACAAGATGAGGATGTGCACACGAGTGGTGACTTTCTTGACCTTAACTTGCCTAACTAACTAACAAACTAGGACCTACTTGTTTTCAACTCTTCTGAATTTTCTTTTCCTCCTTTGCTTCTGGTTTAAGAAAACGCACAGATCAGGTCGTAACCAGGATTCCATGTAATAATATAATAATGTAGCAATAATACCAATAACATTTCTTTGATAAGATACATCCATACAACTATGATTTGGCGGAAATGAGAATGAGAGGGCGTGTAGGAGGAGAAGTAGACTTGAGGCTTTAGTTGCTACGACACTAGAGTGACGATGATCACCATAAGAGTATCCACCTCTACTTTGAAGTTGAAATTAGCATTGGGATTATCAAGAGAGCCGCAATCTTGAAAGTCGGTAGATTAGTATCTATTATCCTATAATAACATCGTTGGTTAGATTTGAGGTGGGCTGTGTCATGTTTCGAGAACAACATGGAAGGAAAATTGTTAGGCTTGAAAGCCATAGGAGATGGTGATGTTCAGGAAACGCGGTAAGCTAGAAAGCTTCAGCCATGATTTAAGTTTCATGAAAACGCCTGGTATGGTTCTGAAGAAACATGTTCGAGAGATTAGCTCACCAAGCCTAAGTTATGCTAATCGTCCTATCCTGGCCAAGTAAACACATAATGACAGGAGAGAAGGATAGTTGTACACAGAATAAAAAATTAGAGGGGCTGGCTACTGAAAATTGATCTGAAGCGATAGAGATCTGAACCATATACTGTGTATCTTGTATGTGTATGTATACTGCCAAATCAACAAACTCAGGGCTTGCTTGGAGAGAAGTTTTGCTAGTTAGTATGCTTGAATTGGACGACACCCTGTTAAGTTTCCTGGATCTTTGGGTGGGACACATTCGCTTAAACTTTTCTCATAGAAACTCCACTGTAGTGCATAAAGGCCACTATCGTAACACATCTTGTTTTTCCTTGTTCGCTTGTTATGTAGGATGATATCAGGCTGCTCTCCCTGGCACTGATTCTTCACATGTTAAAGAAGAAATGGCTTGGGGGAGGCTGGAAGAAGCCGACTAAATTCGAGGTTGACGATCTATCTCCAAGATGTCAAGTCGAAATGCGGAAACCAGGCTTTATGTACATCCATCCATCCCAAATAAAATACTAAGCTTTGTATGAATGTTTATACTATGTCTCCTGGCCAGGTTGACAAGCGAGCCTCTACATATACATACTTGCTAAGCAATGACGATCGCTAAAAGAAGGTGAGGCAGGAAGACAAGGAAGGACATATCACCAACCGGATACTTCCATAATAAGCCGATTATCAATCACATACATTATGAAGATGGCCCTGATCTGAAGAAACAAAAAAAAAAGGAATAACAAATAAAAGAGCGGTATAGCAAGCGTCTAGGCACTGATCCCATTTCCCAGCCATGGTCATTTTACCATGTTATCTAGTGCATCTTACTTATTTGGCGTTATTTCAAGTAGTTTTCTTAAAACACCATTAGGTCTTGACGTTTCCGTTTGGTCTGATGTTTCGCAGTTCTAATGTTTACATATTAGAGATATAGAAGGGGTTTGCCGGTTCTGGTTTCTAAATCTGGAATCACACCGCTGCTGATGTGATCGATGCTGATAGTGGATTAGTTGTCTTCTTTTATTCTGAATGTCTACTGGTGGTCAATTCATTAGACGATTTGCCTGAACGAAGAGTTCGTCTAACTATCTGGGCTTTTATCGGAGTGATTCAATTGTCTACAACTATGTATACTAAACGGCGACGGCAGGCGGCGCATTGGACTGCCTGTAGCCTCTGTAAGAGCCATCAGCGTCCAGTGATTTAATGCAGAAATAGACGGGGTAAAGCGAAGAGATACACGTTCTTAGGCAATTGGCAGAAAGAGAGAGATAGGAAGAGAAGAAATGTGAACCGTGTTTCCCGCCTGGCCCGAGTTTTTTTTTCTTTTCTTTTTTAAGTTGTGTTAGTCTTGGCACAACAAAAAAGCTTAGGGAACAAGACAGACACTTTGAACAAGAGCAGAATATTAGTACAGAAATGGCAACGGCGTTAACGAGCTCGGGATAGCAATGAGAAAAGACGACTTGCAGAGAAAGCAGGACGATGTAGCTTCTGCATGCGGCACCTGATTCTGATCAGGGCACTTCTCCATAGAGTCAAATGAACAGTTCTATATGTAAGAAAGTTGGGAAAAGCTTAGACTAGGAAGTATTGAGCCGAGAATACGAAATGGAGAAAACATTGCCAATCTGTTTTTGTTTCTGTTTCTACAATTCTGAATTCGGTGTATTTGTACAGACATGCATGCGTTCAGAATCGGGTTTTTCTAGAACAAAAAAGTACATATATCGAAAACAACAAGATGACGAAATTACTTCTATTTCTCGTGTTCCAATTACGAGCAAAGTATGTAACTTGCCAAACACAAGGCTCCAATGGGAAACAGAACCGTGGAGTAAGAAATCTGTCCTTTTTTTGCTCTGCCCATAGAGTTTTAGCCACAGAGGGACGGGAAACGAAAAACAAAGTTATATTTAGAAACACATGGCAGTAGTGCATTTTGGGTGGGTTGAGGCTTTGTTTCTTGGTTTCTTTTTTTCTTGGGTTCAAGAAATCAATACGCATCCTGATTTATTCTCTTAGCCGCAAAGTTCATCGAGGCTGTGAACGGTCTTTTTTGTATCTTTCTTGCCTAGTGGTCTTACTATATTGGCAAATACTTACATATGTAACTAGACAATAGAACAAAAAATATATGTAGCTACATACGTGGTTATTTTGGCGTCAGCCCACTAACAACACAGTATATTTTACTTTTTTACACAATATTTCTGACGTCAAAAGAGTCAAATTTACCAAAAATAAAGTTAGAAAGTAAGACATGTGCAGATACAAGGCAGTGAGGCGTTCTTTCTATGTTTTACTAGAGCTACCTCAGGGCAAGTTTTACGAGCTTATTTTGATAGGCACTAGTATTTCATCCCCTTTGTTTATCTACATAGCACAATATCTATATGTAATGGACGAAGAATAAGTGAACAACGAACTTTAATGAGGTCATGAGACTTGGTTGCTAAGGCCAAAAAATACAGAACAGAAATCAAAATACCTTGTCTTAAAACCCAATCAGGTTATGCTTAGAAGATGCCTCATGCAGTTGGTTTTGTTTGGATTATTCAGGTCGACTGGTGCATGAAGAAGAGCCAAGAGTGTTCTTTGAAGTGTAGTGCTACAACCCTCCAAAAAGGGATATATAGAAGCATCCATACCAATTGCTGAGTAGACTGGGGTAGTGGAGTTTGGTGTTGACTCTAACACATCTACTGTTACCGAGGAAGGTGTACTGTAAAGACAAAGCACTAATCAGAGTACTGGGGTCTGTTCAATATCGATTTCTAGTTCCTCGATAGCCATCTAGATATAGTATAGTCCCTAGCCTCATCTTGAAGAGAAGGAGTACAGTTGATTTTGGCCAATATGCATCCCATACGAGCATGATATGCTGTGGACTTCGGAATCTAGACTGGAATCAGAATACCTGCATCAGGGATGTCTACAAGTAGAAGTGCACAACACCTGTTGTATAGGTAGAACATGTCATTAAGGGTAGGGATTTCTGAGTCTGAGTCAAGCCGAATAATTCGGTTGAAGAAAACTCTCCCTGTGGAGAGAGATGCAGGCATTGCAGACAGTATAATCTGATGAAAAGCTGAGCCAAAGAGAGCCTCTAGATAGTCACGGGAATATATGGTGGGCTCGGTCAAGGTTTAGTTTCAAAAGTTTATTGTTCAGAACACTTGAGCAGCTCTCAGATTTTGTGCTGGAAGTAGTGATGTTTTCCGTTAACCTGGAGATCCCAAAAAACTTTGATGGTGGAATGGAGCAAGACGAATGTATGTAACGTAGATGTCATGGGCTTTTGCCAGTTGCTTTACAGAGAATGACTTGCCGATACCTGATGGGCCGATGACTGAGATATATGGAGCTTTGAATTTTTTGGTGTCGTTTGTCCAAAGGGTAAAGTAATTGTTGATGTAGTTCAGCAAAGACAAACTATTCGGTGTGGTTTTGTCTCATGACACCACTTCTTCTCTATCGAATGCATCCCTCATGATATCACTATCAATATAGGATATATTGAGCTAGGTTTTGACTGTACCGAGCACCTTTAATGAAGTAGACGGGGGAAATACACCATAGCTTATGGCACAATCCGGCAAGTTTAGAAGGACACAAATGTGGGCATCGACATCATCACTCGAGGCAGAAAGTGAAGATTCGGAAAGCTCGTGTGATATCTTGATGTACAATATAAGAAGTCGGCAAAACCACTGGTAATAGCTGACATGTTCTCCCCTCGAGACTGCTAATGCCATTTCATTCCGTAAAAATTCGTCAAGCCGACTGCAATCCCAGCTAGTGAACGCCAAAATGTCTTCGAAAGTCTTACATGCTTTGAATGATGCAGCAATGCTCTCTTTAGTAGAGTCACTCGATCGGTTCATTTCCAGATATGGACAGAGCTTATACACAAGAGTTCAATAATGTCCAAAGGTGCAGGGTAAAATTAAAGGCTAAAGTGATAGCAAAGTACCTTCTACTAGTGCCAGGGCGGGGGTGCCAGACAGATTTTGGAAGAAGCTTGGGCGAAGAAGATACTACTGTCTATTACAGGATAGATCTAACGAGATAGAGAGGGCATATCTTGATTAGCAGGTGTTCTAATATATTGTTTTGTTCGGCCTGGAGGACAAACTAGAGTAGTAACGAGAAAGCAAGAAGAAGTCAGCTGATGGCAGTATATAAAGTTGATGGCACGGACAAAGAATTGATGGCAGTGAGTGGGTATTGTTGATCGTGAATACTTTGGCTTTGAAGGTATATATGTAGGATACTTCTCAACAGACATTTGTTTATTCCTGTTGGTTTCTCATAATAATAATTCCGCGGGGTCATGTGGCCCGTCTTTTGAAAACTACGGCAAGTACTGAGATCGGATGAAATTAAGAAATATTGTCTTGAGCTCTCACAAACATTATGCTGGAGTTTGATGCATAGAACTATTATACGTATGAAGACCAAATGTGCATGTATTGTAGTTTTCAAAGCAAACTAGTGGTTATGTCTATACCATCTAACCATAACCCTTTTTGACGGGTCCTCCTCTGTTACTCTAATTGTTGCCGATAGTCTTGCATAGTGAATTATGGCTTGTGTATGACAGTTACACGTAACTCAACATGAGGAATGGTATAAATTTACACTAATAATAACAAGGGAAATATCATAGCACGGCTGATGTTCAAAAGAAATAGGGTCCTCCGAAGGGAAGGAAAGGTGCAAACCCTTTCAGAGAGCAATCTGGACATTCGTTTTCGTTCTCATTTTGAAATCTGGATCTGTGCTTTTTATTTTTCTCTTTTCCTCTTTGCCCATCTCCCCCATCGGGGCTTGAGTTGACAGGGTCGAAGCGCCTGTCTAGACCATTGAACAAAGCTTCCGGCTCGTCTAAAAAAATAACAAGTAGCATGAACTATCTAGATGGGGAGGAGACAAAAGCCAATTGGAAGAATGAAGAAAAGACCAGACCAAAGGTCTAGCATCGTGGCCCTCAGCCGCGCAACGGCACCGCAGGGACCAAGCCGGAGCTGGGCTTAGCTGCGGTTGTAGCACTACAAAGCCCATATATCAGATGTGTATTATAGAGGCATATGGGTTTCTTTGGTTCGACATTGTCTGATTTGGGCGTTTTAGTGCTACGGCTTGCTTTTACGGCACAGCGCCATGTGTGATTTCTGGAGCTACAGTAGTAGTTTGCCAAAGACAGAGACTTAAAGTTCAAGGATGGGGAGGATATTGATCAGGGCCTATACGATACGAGTGAAAAAAGTAGAAAAAAGATAGTATCCGTGTTGACTGGTGTTTTTTCTGTCCGACTTTGTTGGCTCTACATTTGTATATACATATATGTACATGGCCTGATGGCTTTGAACGGGGCTTGGAATAAGATAATGAATTTATTGCTCGTTTTTGGACAGCTCCGGTGCATGGTTTTGAGTTGGAACTTTGATATCGAGACTTTTTTCCCTCACATTATCTTTCTTGTCCTTATCGAAGCCGTCACTTGACTAGCAGAGAAGAGGCTCAGTCAAGAAAGATTAGGTGGAATGTTTTTCTGGCTCGATTTATTTTTCGTGCCTCTGGAAGATGGAGTGAGGGGGCTTGTTTTTATTCCTTTTCTCTAAGTATTTATTAATTTTTTTCTCGCTAAGGAACTTGCGGCCGAGAAAAGAAAGCACATGAAATCCCAAATTCCGCTCTGGCACGGGAATTCTCTGTCTGCTAATAAGCCTAGAGACCAAGAAAATCAAGTAAGGCTCGTCAAGACATGAGTGAACAATGATTGGCCGACTCGGACGAGATACGACAGCAACATGCAGGCATAGCATAGAGAGCAGGCATATAAACACACAAATGTACAGATAATTGTATCTGTATACTATGGCATTTATTAAAGTAAGCGGCCGTTGACGTTACGAGATCCTTCGTGTGTACTCAGATGCCGAAGTTCTTGTTAGCGTGTGGTTATCTTTTTGCTATACCTCTGTAGAACTGGCATGTGTGCGATCTTCATTTCTTCGTCAAAATGGCGTTGTATTTCCTCATATTTAAAGATCAAAGAGAATTCTGGTCTAGACTTATAACCATATTGAGGCTCTAGGATAGTCGAGATAGTAGCGTTGCTTTTAGCTTTGGCCGCCGCTAAAAGAAGAAGCAAAAGATTGCCGTGGATCTCTATGTTGCTTGGCTACTCATTTCTGAAAGCAGAAAGAACAAGACGGACACATACTAGTAGTATGCAGATGATGGAATAGTGAAAATGAAACCAAAAGCAAGATGACAGATAACAGGGTCGATGCTGGCGTAAATTAGATAGTAGTTAGGTTAGCTAGAAGAAAAGAAGAAGACGCAGAATAAGCAGTAAAACCAAGAACGGAAAAGTAGAAGCAAAAGTATAAAATCGAAATTAAAATCAAAGCTACCCCCTCCCCCCCTTCCATCGGTCCCGTCCACTGTCTGTTGGCCTGTGATTCGCTGCCTCCGCCTAAGAGGAACACAATATTAATTAGAAAAGAACAGCAAAATAAACATTCGGACGCTTGCAGTGTTAGGAAGGAAGAAAGAGTTCGTCTGGTTGCTGTGGACAGAATGCTTAATGTTGCATTTTGCAATCTCAGTATGCTCCCCACTGTATTTCGTTTCTATAGTAGTATGGATTCAGGAGGGGAGACCTGTAAACGAGGCCTGTCTCCTCATTAGGTTGAGGGTCGTCCCGCCTAAAAGTGTTTACTTGGGTAGGCTACCGAAACCAGTGCGATGTTCCAGATGACTTTTGTATCTTGTGTTATATTGTCCTTTATTTGCGTTCTCGCTGAGAAATAGAAAATACATACATCCTCGCCATACTTTCCTCCAGCCGAGTTCTTGATAGATCGCAGCAATGCAGCATGCTAAATACTAAGGTCTACAATACCGACCAAGCCTGTGATGCTATGCTAGACATGCAATAGCTGCCGAGCAAGATGCGCAATGATGAATGATGGAAGAGACGAAAGAAAGAGAAATATACTCACTTTTTTTTCTCTTCTTAGCTTAGGATTATGGATGGGATCGTGACTGTTGCGTGGGTTGCCCTGCTATACATACAGATAGTCGTCGACCTGTACATGTACATATGTGTCTTTCTTTGTTTCTACACGCCCCTTGCCACCCCTCCTAATGTTGAAGAGAGAAGAATATCTGTAGTTGTTAGTTTACAAGGCCCTTGTGAACTGAGCTAGTTGCTTAGTGGACAAAGTCGTCAGACCCATTTTGCCTCTGTTTTCATATTTCTTGTCCTCTGAGAATATTTCCTTAGCACGCTTTCGTATCTGGATGGGGGGCGAAATTCTCCCCACTAGTAGAGTTACGACGACTCTAGAGTAGAGAAAAAGAAAAAAAGAGACTACCATAATTTAATCGCCGCACTTTCTTGCTTGACAACTTGCTAATCACAGCACAAATCTCGTTCGCTATTATGATGAAGGGGGGGGGGGGGTGTCGCATCTCTGAAATCGGCAAATGGGAACGCTGTAATAGAAAATTTGCTACTGTTGCAAGCGCCTGTAATTTAAATGGGGAATAGGCACTGAAAACAGAAAAAACAGAACAACACAAGATAAAATTGGCCAGACTGCATTTTTTTTTGTTTATTATCGCCGATTTCCAGACTACTTCCCACGATTTTCCTCTCTTCTTCTTTTTCTTCCTGTTCCTTCACCATCGTCAGCATCATCAACCGACTATTGCCTCGCTGCCTGCTAGAAAATAATCGTCGCCTGCTGTTTCTGAGCTGCCTTCTGTGCGCCTCAGTGTCCTCTCGTTTGAAACCTGTTTCTCTTTGACTTATTCTATTACTATTGATTTGTTTGTTCTTTATTACATCTACTGCTCATCTTCTTAATACTCCGACTCCCTTTCTCTGAGCGCCTCTTTATTGCTTCTTTTAATTATCGCATTCTCTCGTCGCACGACTAAAAAACGGATAAAAAAAGAAAACATACTGGGTTGCTTTGCCTGCTTGCTATAGTCCCACACCCCTTCTCTTATTTCTACAGAGTGCGTGTGTGGCTTGGTCCTTGTTTCTGTTCTGTTTGTGCACTCCTTTTTCCCTCGATTCTCTTACAAGACTTGCGTGGCTGCCGCAGAGACGCTACAACGCCTGGACATTCAGCACTAAACCCAAGAGTACCGAAGAGGACCAAGAGAAGCCAACAAAATACTAGGGCCCAGAAAGCACTAGGTCCTCAGAGAACAAAAAGATCCTGTCCCCCCACTGGAATTAGCCGTTGGTCTCTTTGCTACTGTTCACTATATCTCCTCATCCAAATTCCTCAACGCCAGTCTTCTGTTGCACACTTACTACTTGCTTGCATTTACAACTTCATTATCCCTATACTAAGGCACGCATTCCTATACTCTTGTCCCTCGATCCAGCGCTAGCTCTCTTTCTATCTGTCTTTGGTCTTGTCAATAAAGACCTGCTTGTCCTGGATTTTAGAATCCAGACCTCGACCATTCATCTCCGGATCTGCACTCTAAGTGATAAACAATAGACAGATACCTCAACGCCATATATACAACCACACCACATCATAACATATCACTGCCAACCATGGCTGTCCTCACACTTCATAGACCACTGGTGTCATCACCACTGAACCCAGACAACAAGGCCGCTGCCGCTCCCCAAAAGCGCCGGAAAATCGTCACTGCGCGCCGCACATCCCACCTCAGCCCGACCCAGCGCCTGTTGCGCCGCAAGGCCAGCGAGGCCTTCAACGCCCACATCATCACCACTTCACTAGCATCCTCGCCGGCGCCCATGCCACCGCGCTTTGGCAAGACTGCTGCCGGTACCGCAGCCAAGAAGACCGCCGAGGACTTGGAGCGCGAACTGGTAGCCATGACCGAACCACTAGCCTCATTCGATGACGATCTGTCTTCCGCACACAACCAGCTGGTCGCTTCGTCTGCCATGCTTCGCGTTCGCGAGCCTCTTGTGGCTCTCCTCGAGATTCTTCCTCTGCCACTGGTCTCTCTATTCATGATGCGCTTCTCTACCGCCTCGGCTGTGCGCTCACCCGACGCTGACAAGGACCAGCCCTCTGAAGAGGACTGCTTCTTGCAAGCCGCCGCCGACCTGGAAGAGTGCCGCGCAATCGAGTTGGTGCCGACGCAGAGTGTTTTGCCGTTTGTCCTGACCATGCGCAGACTCATGGCTGCTCTGGGTTTCTTGTGTCTCTACGCGTTGATGCAGTTCGAGCCGTTATTTAGACGGCCAGCGCGGTCTTATGCGTAACGCATATAATATCACAAGCACCGTAAAATATTCATAAAAAACCTATACTTCTTCTTTTCACTCGAACTGCCTCTGCTCAAGTAAATCCTTGGGCATGCTCAACACTCTAGAGTTTCTTTTTTGTCTACCTTAATTCTAATGACGGATGAACGGAGGGAAGAAAGCGATCTTTGGTCCAGTTTCTTGGATCTTTGTTTGGTCACACAGCACACCACTGCCCTTTTTATTTTATTATAACCTTTCTTTTCTACCTGTCTCGACTTCATTTTTACAACCATTTATTCATTCTCTTCGTCGCATTGCAATCAACGGTGTCTGATACCATAGACTTTCTTGCTCTGTTCCTTCTTTTTTACTCACTTTTACATGGTCTGGCTGCATACCTGCTTTTTATTTCCTGCTTCTTTGGAACATCTTGTTAGGCGTTCTCCGGATGACTGTATCTAGATATACACACACCAATGTCCTTTTTTCTT
>RHDR01000629.1:0-18002 GCA_009806295.1 Davidsoniella neocaledoniae
TTTTGTCTGATACCAATTTTTGTTACTTTTGTTTCTTATTACTTTTATTTTATATTCTATTCTACTACTGGTTTTCTGTAACTCTCCGAATCTACTCTGGCATTACCTTCGTACTTTCTTTTGTCTCGACTATCTTCAATTTCTATTCTGCGTGCTTTTCTTACGCATTGTACTTATACCATTTCCTCCATCCGACCGGTCGACGTAACATCACGATTCGATATCTTATCTGCTCGACGACTTCATACTACGCTTAACACAAGCATACAATACAACAAGCCCAACAACACCTATAACCCTCACCCCACATAAAATCGCCCACGATGATATTCTACGCCTCCGTAGGTTTCTTCATGGTCCTGCTATTAACAGCTCTATACCTGACGCGCGTATACTGGATTCCCATGGTCGCCAGCCTATCTTTCCCTGGCAGTCAACATCTATACCAAGCCCTTCCAACGTCGTTCCAAGGTGACCTTGAGGCTGGCCTCAGTAGCAGCACCTTCGACTTGGCCGGAAACATAACTGATGGAGACTCACGCGCCGGCTTGGATGACGAGAGCAAGGCCGCTATCCTCAAGATTATGCAAAAGCGCAGACTCCCGTTCGATCAAGCGCGCAAGGCATACATGGAGCAGAAGTTCCGTGCTAATGGCATCGGCGCCGATGGTCTTCCTCGGGACCCTAAGTTTGTCAGCTTCTCTTAAGATTGTTTGCTAGTTACAACATCAACGCTAGCACAACAACGTAACAACCCTCTAACCTATACGACTATACCAAAGCCTTGGGCCGTATTTTGGTCTGCTTTTTTGCCTTTACCATATTTCCTTGAGTTTTTCTTTCCTTTGTTTTAATAGACTTTTTACCACCAACTACAATCCAAAGTCAAGGCCTATGTTCTCTACAATCTCGCTGAATGATATCAATGTGAAATATCGCCTATATCCGATCATATTGGAGACAATAAAGCATACTTGAAGAAAAGCAAGAAATAAAACAATATTGTCCGATCAGCACATGCGGCCGTGCATTTTATATGTCTTAGAAGCCACCTTCCTATTTCTCTTAAACTGGTGCCTAGCGGTGTGCTGGACCCTTAGTGTTGGTTTTATTATTATTTTTTCTTTTTAAACCTTGAATATACGATGATATGCGAACATAAAGAAGAAACCAAAGGAGGCCAATCCACTTGGTCCAATCCCTTTTTTAACGGTAGATTCGATCTCTTTCTAGATTTTCCTTTAGATGTGTACGATGTCTATCCGATATAGCCTGCCGGCTTCATCGAACCTGGCATCCTGTTGTGTCACTTAGCCCGTCGAGAATCATCTTTAAACGACATATGAAAGGCCCGGGACGGCTTTACGATGTTTCCGACGACGACACATTGACTTACATAAAATGGATCCTTGAAATATCAAGAAGTAAAAAAAAATGTGGTAGAGAACATCATGTTATCATAACCTGAGATGATATATTGTGAGTTTTTATGGTGTTTTATATCGTCACATGCCATTATTGTATGCTGGTCAATCTATCGTGTTGTACATAGGACACATTTTAGCTATCAAAACCCATATTTATTTCATCCATTATTGTATTAAATAGCAGTTATTCTATTAATTAATTAAGGTATGGTATGCAGTAATAGTCGTTAGAGTGAGATAAATCTTCGTCATACAGTCAGGGTTCTTCATACACCCTGACTTTTGGGTGTGAAATTTCAACGCCCGTCCGTCCCGGTTCCGGTAATAAATATGGCGATTGTCTCGTTTCATTGTTTTTCTTCCATTCGTTTACAATGGAAAAGAAGAGAAGCATAAAGAAAAGAAACAAAGTTATTGGAGAAAAGGGGCAAGGAATGAATACAAGTAAAAACGATAGTCAAGAACGAGATAGAAGTAAGCCTCACTTGAGGTGTTACCCACATAAAAACGACATCAAGAAGATTTGTGTAGTTAGGGAATAGAGTTAGAAAAAAAAACAAGCAAGGAGCAAAATATTGACATGAAGAGACTTGGCTGAGCCGAGTCATATTTGAAGAGAAGATTTAACATCCCATAAACGAATAAGAAAGGTGGCATAATGTACACCGGCCAGGGTAATTAGCGACAGCTAAATTAGCCCGAAACCGGAGAAGGTTCATCAAGTCTACTTATATTCTTAGTTTTGTTGCAGACGAAAGGAAATGATGTGCCTATTTGGACTTCTTAGACTCAGCGCCGTAGGAGCGGTCATCACCACCCTCGACCTCCTTGACAATGTCTTCGACTTCCTTGGACTCTTTCTGGAAGGTCTTTTTGGACATCTTGATCTCCTTCTCGAACATGTAGGCCTCGGGGCGTCTGTAGGTGCCTCCTATGCGATCGAGCAGGGTGAAGAACTGGCCGTAGTTGACCTCGAACTTGGAGTGGTGCAGTGAGTGGCAGGCGGCGCCATTGACGAGCGGGTTATCAGTCAGATACTCGCCATCGTGAATCATGATGGTCCAGAAGTTGACAAAGGCAAACAGCAAGACGTAGGCCATCTTTTGCAGAGGGAAGACGAAGGGGAAGATGTGGTAGGGCAGCGACTGAGCAAAACCGTCGACGGGGTGGAAGGCATGGCTAGCAAAGGGCGTAGGCATGATCCACTTGTGGTGAGGCTTGTGCAAGTGCTTGTAGATACGTGGGTGGTGTAGCCAGCGGTGAATCCAGTAGATCCAGAAGTCCGTGAAGAAGAGGAACAGCGGGAACTGGACCCAGTTGTACCACGCAGCAGGAGCCTCGTCAAAGGTGTCGTAGAGCTTGCCGTAACCCTTGACCTCGGCGATAAAGAAGGGGATAGTCAGAATGGCCATCAAGGGGAGGGCCTCGTTGGCCTGCTTTATTTCGAGAGACATCTGGTTCTTGAGGAACTTTGGGTGGTTGAAGGTACGCTTGTCAAAGATGAAGACGTAGGATAGAGTAGCGAAGACGAAGTACAGAAGAACACCGAAGAGCCTAAGCAAGCACAATTAGTACGTGCATGCGGCAATAGGCCAAATAGCGGCGACAAAAGATCGAGAGACGGGAGTTCATGCGACACAAATTGTGCCATGGAAGATAGATTGACTTACCAGGTGATGAAGAACAGAGTAATAGCCTGGCGAGTGGTGTTGTCACGATCCCACTGGCTCTGGTAGGCGGCAGCCGAAGGCTCATTGTACAGGTAGACAGTGGCCGGCTTATAATTCCAAGTGTTGAACGGCGCCGAGGCGTTGGTCTTCTCGGGAAAGTCATAGCTAGGGTTGCGCGCCGGCAGAGCCCAGGCATAGACATGGTCGGCGACGTAAGTGTCGATGACTTCTAGCACGACATCCATGGTGAATGAAGGCCCAGAGGGTGTGTTGGACTATATGTGTATGTGGTTAAAGTGGTGATGGGGAAGCAACAAGACGGGATGGAGGGGCAGAAGTGGAACAAGAGAAGACTGAAGGCTCGCAAAGAGAAGAAACGAGAGGTCCAGAGACCCAAGGTCGAGGGAAGAGAGGGAAGGGTGGGTGCTTTAAGAAGAGCCTGGTCCAGGAAGAGGGAAGGGAAAGAGTAAAAGACCCAGGGACTGAGAATAAAAGAATAAATATAAAGTGAGAGCGTTGATCTGGAATAGTGCAAAGAAAAATGAGCCGACGGGAACAACAAAAAACGGGGACCTCTGCTTGTTTAAATTTAAATTATTAGGAACACAACGCGGGTTGGTTTGCAATTGGACCCGATGCTGGGTTACTTCGTCAAAAGCAACAAAAGGCAGTCTTTTTTTTCTTCTTTTTGTGCTATCAGTAGGGCAAAAGGCTAATATCAGCAGTTACAGAGGAAAGAGAGAGTCATAGCAGGCACTCTGAAAATGGGAGGGGGTGGGTAGCTTGTTTGTTTGCGGCTTTGCTGGGAAGTAACTACGAGAAAAATAAAATAAATAATTGGTCTTAGACGGTATGTACATACGTCGAAATAGAAATAAAAAAAATAAGAACGCGAATAAGAGAACGTTTGCTGAGAACAAGGGCGTACTAAAATGCAGGGGAACAAAAAAATGTAAGATAAAAAAGAAACAGCAGTTTTGTGCACTATTTGAGGACAAGTCATTTCGTCATTCATTTTATCCGGACTCAAGCACAATTCGGGCCATGCCATGTTACGCCACAACACCACATCTCGCTTTTTTCCCGGCTTTGTCTAGATTCATGTACTTATCAACTCGGCATCTGCCATGTCGGCTATCTAGAGCATGCCTATCTCTACATATAGCCCATGATATCGTGAAGCCAGCTAATTACTTCGTAGTCTGTAGCCGTATCAAGACGCCCGGGAAAGCCTTTGCCTACCAAAGTAACAATATACCGTCTCGGCTCAGCCATCACAAAACGCCAAGGTTTGGGATGCCATGTCGAATCTGATCATGAGAACGTGCTCTACCATCGCAGATGCAGCTCGCAGCGCAGCATGGCTACTATCGTTATACGTTGCTATACAGGAGAGAGGGTTGAAAGTGTTATTACACGCAAGGGGAAACGATACAGAGAAAAAAAAAAGATTAATAAACGCCAATGTTCAAAACGCTCAGTTATAGATATCTCCGGCTCGGAATTAAGCACTACCACATTACACCTTTGCTCAAAAAAGCCTTGCTAAGATTCGTGCGGCCGAACTAAGCTCTGCTTCAAGGCCTTGTCAGATCAATGCTCTGTCTATCTGCCTGCTTAACTTGCCTGCCGTAACCTTTGTTTTCGTTTTTTTCCTGCTAGCATTTCTTTTCCTTGTCTTCTTCCTTTCAGCCAGTGCGTCCTGATATTTTAGAAACCTCACCATGCAGCGGCATATGACCTGATTAATCGTGCTGTGAACCAACGAAAAAAAGAGTAGTGAATAAAAATAAAAAAAAAAAGCTCCTAATATCGGGCGATAATAAATCCCTACCTGTAGTTGCTTTTTTTTTTGTCTTTTTTGTCTTATTTGACAGCAGTTACCTCTTGTTCGCACTCGGTCTCGTGAACTCTAACCTAGCATTGGCTGCATATGCCGCTGCCACTGTCATTGCCTATTCTGATGGTATACCCTTCCAAATCTATTTCCTGTCTGGAAGCTACGGAACCAAGACCAAAAAAATAATCTTAAAAAACCTTCCTAACCAATGCGCTAACACGAAAATCGCAAAAAAATATCTGTATGTGAATAAGCAGACATCTTTTTTCATTCATGATTCCTTCTGTGGATCCCAAAACACCCCTGCGATCCAAGCACATTGTTGGCTCTGATTGGTCAATGGCTTGGGTTCCCTGGAGACTTGGCTCTAGAAACAGTTGCTATATGTCACTAAATACGGTGTGAAATACACTGTCTGATAATTTAAAAACCACCATTAAATTCACTTACACTTAAATTCCTCATAGGACTCAGACAGTGTCATTTTATGACCCGTGAAAACTGTGTACTTTAGGCCTGCCCGGTTACGAGTACGAATAAGTGGTGCACCCCAAAAGAAGAAAAGACAATCAACCAACCAACCCAAACAACATCCGGCATCCCATCCCAAACAGAGAAGAAGAGAAGAACCCTAGGCAAAGTGCTTCTACAAATTATTACAGCTAATGATAATAGAAGAATCATTCTCAGCCAAGCAATACTCTCCAAATCGACAGATCGGCACCGCCCGTCACATCCAGGACCTCCAGTTTAATGGGCTGAGGAACTGATGAACTTGGCCATAATTGCATCAAGCCGTACGTTAAGTCGCCCAGTCGGTGAGGTCTTTGAAGGCCTTAATTATCTGTGTAAACCTTGGTAGCTTCTAGATCACCCATACTACGATATGTCATGATGATTTTCAAAACCGCGGTACAAACAATCTACAGATATGTATTCTTATAGAAGAAAAAATGAAGGAACGAGGAAATAAGCCAAGGTATTATCATAAGCATTCAAAACTTACCACCATTATCACACAAACTATTCTATCTATCCAGATGGAGCCGGTTTTATTTTGTAACCGTGATGTTGACTTCGTGTCATCTTTCATGAACTCCATCTCTACGACGTTGAAAAAAAAAAACAGATAACTATGGAATTTTTACTAATCCTGCAGTGCAAGAACAAGAAAAGGTTATCAGATGGGAATTTAGTATTACTATAAATGATATTACGATCAAAGAAGCAAACAAAAAAAAATCCCCACGTTGAGCAAATTGCCTCCTTATTTTATTCTACTACTCGTAAGGCACAGACTTCCTTCACACATATTGATACTAGTCTACATATAGTCTGGTTTTTTTTTTTCCCTCGGGGCTAATAATCAGATAATAATAGCAAGTTCTGTTATTGTGAGGCCAAATTAGCGACTCTTGATCCATCGTTCATATAAAATTCCTTATCAGATCTTTTTTTCGGCTCGGGCAGTATCACCAAAACCCTTCACAGTCCACTTTTTTTTCCTCAAAACTTTCCCTTTCTTTCCACTAGTTATAGTTTTTATATCATTTTATTAATTATTTCTTCTATCCCGAATTTAGCTTAGTTACGTTTTATTTCTAGTACGGCAATAAAGCTAGCAGCTAATATTAAGAGCCCGATCATCCGCTTTCCGTGTCTTATGCAACCAAGCCGAAAAAAGTAAAAGAAGAGAAATATGTAAGCCTCCGAAGAAGGGGGGAGCAACAAAAGAAGGGGGAAGGAAGAGAATAAAACTTAATAATGGAGTGAAGTACAAAAACACTAGAACTGTTCGTATTAGGTGTAGTTCATATCTAGTCCAAACTCCATCATAAAAACACCAGCTTATCATTATTCTATACCTGTGTACATATGTACATAGAAGTGCTTCTTAACCATAGTTTCTCTTAATGGATCACACTTGTTGTGTTGTCCTTCATATTGTATGATTTCCCTACATAGAAAGACACCATACTTTGCACTCTTAACTTGATGTCCCTTTCGGTTACATGGGGGTGAACACTGATTCTTCTTTTTTTTTTCTTTTAAATGGGGATATGCATCATCTCTGGTTAAGAATGATCAAAGATACATCATTGGTGATTTTCTTTATATGAGATTTGTTGTTCATTTGTAACCAAGCTTGCCTAGTCAAATAATGGCCTGTTCTTCTACTTCCTTGTTTTACTTAATTACAGGGCTTTTGCTTTTGCTTTTTTCGGTCTCTTTCGAAACTCGACCCTGAACAAAACAAAAAGTATGACCCAAAGAAATAAAATAATAATGAGTGATAAAATAATCTATCAATAATCTTGATCTCGTTCTAAATTTCCACTTTTGGTCTCGCGGTGTTACTTGGATTTTTTAAAAAATATTTTTGTTACATATATAATATCGGCGTTCAGTGTCACACTTCGCGAGACGCGAAAATCCCCTTCCATGCATACAGCATCATACATAAACACATACATTTATATATATATGTATATACATAGTATGCATTCATTGGTCTTGACGAACCTTACATAATCACGCTCCTAACCTGGTTTTCAACCATGTGATCCAATCTTGGTTCTTTCGCTCTCAATACGTGTTGTCACCAGGGCTAAGATACAAATAGCCAGTGATAGTGACGGAAGGGGGAATAACAACAACATGTGCTACTTTCTGCGGTCTAGATATTTATCCACATATCTCTGCACATAGTGATAATAATGTATTGTCTATTCACTGTTATATTCTATCTATCGTCTTGTACTATGATATCAACTAATTTTAGGTGACGTTGAGTTAAGTTATACGTACAAGTTATACGAATATTACTAGTCTATTTCTATTTATTTTACCTATCCATGTCCTATCAGATGAGGTGTCTGTGTTACACATTCTTATCTTTAACAACTCCACTAAATGTCGCGATATTTTCCAAATACAAGGGTTGATACCCTTACGGTATAGAAACTACATACAACCATACGGCAATCATTTATCTCCCCCGTTGCCAAATCAAACATGAAAACTGAGATTACTTAACTATTCACAATAAGTTTAGTTTGTACAAATATGAATAGTAACACCGAGGATATAGTCGGACACTATTGGACATATGTATCACCACCAACTAATACTTGTGCATGGTTATATATCAATCATTATAAAAAAAAGGAGTTATCAAAGTAGATAAGCCAGAAAAAAGATACAGGGACATTTACAATTCGGGCGGATACGTCTTGTAATCCACACTTGCTATGTATGCATGTCGGGGAGAATAAAATGTAGGAAAAAAAACAGACGTTGCTCAATTCCAAACCCATGAAACAACCGAAAAGGAACAAAGAATAGTAGCAGTAGTAGTAAAAGAAAAAAAAGAAAAGAACAGGAGTATCAGGAACCCAACATTGACCTCTGAATAGTCATGATTCAATCCGCTTATATAGGACTCCAGAAAACCCAAAGTACACTCAAATTGGCGGTCTTTTTTCATGACTCGCACTCTAAAGAAAAGTAACGCAACTGAGATTGGTTTGAACCAACGGCAACCAGCCAAGGTATAAATGTCTTTTTTTTGGTAAAACTTGACGCTTGAACCGTTTATGAAATGATATTAACTTTAGATGCTGCGGTAAGACCAAATACGAGCTCTCATGTCACCAGAGCCAGTAGCGAAGTAACCTCCGGTAGGGCTAGGAGCAACAGAAATGACAGAGTTCTTGTGACCCTGGAGCATGAGTTGGGTGCTTCCGGTCCGGGGATCCCAGAATTGCACACCGCGGTCCTTGGAACCAGACATGACCCACTGACCATCGGGGGTGAAGGCAACGGACAGAACGAAGTCCTATTGATAAGTTGTTAGCGCGATGTAACGTAAATAGGTAGAGAAATAGGTGAATGGGAATAAACATGAAAAAATAGGATGGAATGAGACTTACGCGGTGACCCTCGAAGGTCTTGATGCAACGACCACCCTTAGGACCAGGGCCAGAAGAGCCACGAGGAGTGTTTAGCTCCCACATCTTGATGGTCTTGTCCAGACTACCACTGACAAGATCCTTACCGTTGGGAGAGAACGCCACAGAGTAGACACTATCCTTGTGACCATCGGGGCCCTCGAGACGCTCAAGGAGGTAGCCCTGGTGGATATCCCAGACACGGACACTCTTATCGAGAGAGCCAGCAGCGACATACTTGGTATCAGGGGAGATGGCAACGGTGGTGACACCATCCTCAATAGTGAGGGTGAAGGTGTTAGTGCCATTTTCAATATCCCAAAGACGAACGGTACGATCACCACTGCCAGAGGCAATGGTTCTGCCATCCCGAGCAAAGTCAAGTGAATAGATATCCTGTTCATGACCGGAGAAAGTGTTGCGGATGGAGCGGTTCTGGATATCCCAAACACGGATCAGCTTATCCTCAGCACCGGTGGCTAGGTAGCGACCATCAGGACTGAAGCAGACGCTGCGAATGTATAGATCACCGGCAACATCGGCAGTCTCATCTTGCAAGACACAAATCTTCTCACCGGTGACAACGTCGTAGATCTGAGCGGAGCGGTTGCAACCAGTGGCAACATACTTGCCATCGTGACTGAAACGCACGCAGCAAACGACACTTTCGTGGGTGAGAGTGTGGACAAGGTCAACATCCAGAGTACGAGGGACGGCGTCATTGAAGACGCAAAGCCAGTCATTACCAGTCTTCTTTAGCTGAGGAGGAAGACGTTCGGGGTCGACTTCCATGCTGCTGGGTCCCTGTGGAGGTCTAGGACCCATGCGAGCATGATCAGGAGTAGGGTGTGAGACCTGAGGAGACTGAGTGGCACCAGGGAACGGCATCGGGTTACTGATCTGGGGAGTAGCAGGGCCAGCAGTTTGTGGGGGACGGCCCATTCCGCGACCCCGGGGACCTGGAGAAGCGGTTGATTGCGGAGGCTGAGGGCCCATTCCATTTGAGATGGGCGGCTGACCGTAGCTACCCTGCGGAGGGAACGGTTGTTGTTGACCAGAGCCGGGAGGAGGAGGAGGGACTGGTAGACCAGTAGGGCCAGGAGGCATTTGGCCATGAGGAGGCATCTGATCGGGCTGAGGCTGAGGCGGCGGCGCAAGACCTCCTTGACCACCACCGGACATAATTCCATTGAAGATTCCACTACCGCCAGAAATAGCAGGTGGTTGCTGAACAGGATGAGGGGGGGGACCGCCCATGGAGCCCTGAGGGGCTCCGCGAGCTGATTCTAGCTGACGTCTCAGATGTGCAATCTCCTCTTCGTACCTATTTGCGGAGAGACTGGTTAGTACTATAGCACAATGAACTCAATAATATGGACGCGAATAAGAGTGCGTCGATAGTAAAATATCATAGAAAATGCTTACTTTTGCTTGAGAGTCATGTGCGTCTGTTCCATGGCGTAGACTTTTTCCCGAATGAGCTGGAGCTCACTTACTTGAGACTGAACTATATTGGCCGACAAGAGACCGTTAGCAGGTGTCAAGATGACTCAAGGTTGGCGGTGTTTACATACTCTGATGCTCATAGTTTTCGCCTGAGCGGATCTGAGATTCATACTCAGAGCGAACCTGATCCAAAAGCTCATTGAAACGATTGGAGGGTGGGCCACCACCGATCCGGGGAGGGTGTTGCGGGTACATAGACATGGCGGATATCAAGTAGGCGCTGATCGAGATAACAGGAAGGAAGAATGGTTGACGCCAAACTGGCACTTGGTTTGATGCGACCGTAGTTCGTGAAGGGATGGATGACACTTGAGATCTAGCCGTCGAGATGGTATAGTTGGCACGATGAGATGAGAAAGTCGGTCCCTTTGCGATGCGAAAGCGAGTATTGGCGATCGTATCGTCGATACAAGGATATCAAGCAACACAGTTGCTGACTATGATGACAGAGAAGAACGAGGTTAGAATTGATGAGATGGTTAGATGAAAATCAGCGATAAATCAGTGATGCAGCGATTGAAGCGCAAACGGCGCGCCAAATAGCACAAGACGGGCGCCTGTTTGATTAGGGTGAACTAGGCGTCTTTGAAATAGAAACGACCACAGCGCGATCTGGATGGGATACAAAATCGGGTGGGATCACGATGCGAGCGATTGATTTGTCGCGACAGCGGTGGTGACGATGGAATGGTGCGCGCGATGTATGTAGGATAGAAAATTACAGGGAGGAAATAGCAGGTTTGGTGAAGAACCATACGCGAGGCTGCGGGGAGAAGAATGAAAAGGGAATGGATTGTGATTGTGGATAGCGGCTGGCTTACTAGGTTGATTTAAAAAAAATAAGAGATAAGAGAACTGGCAAGGTCGAGGTCGCGTAGAGCTGTTGAACGAGAAAGTGAAGTACAGTAAGGCAAAAGAAAATAGAGAAAGAAAGAAAAGAGCTCAGAGCGTGGGTGGGATGAGTAGCAAAAGGGTGGCGTCAGGCGTCAGACGCTATTGGTTAGGTTGATGTGACACTTATTTTCTTAGTTGGCCAGTAGCAGTAGCAAAAAAAGCAATAGCAGACAGGGCGACAACACCAGGTTAATAGCAAGACGAACGAGAAGAGACCGACATACAAAGCCGGAAATAGCAGTAGGCTGAAGCACCTGTGTAGCACGGGCAAATTAACAACCGTAGACAAGGCTTCGAGGAGGGCGAAGATGAATGAATGAAAGAAAAGAAGAGAAGAGAAGAGAAAAAGGGAAGACGTGGATAACGGGTTGTGTTGAACGATGATGATTGTGCTGGAATAATAGCAGAGGAGAAAGGAAGAAAGAAAAAGGGAAGGATGGAAAGGGGAAGAGAAGGGCGACAAGAATTTGGGCGGCCGGATCTCAGCGTAGCGTAGTTGCAGTGGCAGCACAGCAACCAGCCAAAAAAGAAGAAAAAATAGGTAATAATAAAATAATATAAATGTAAAGGATGTGCTACAATGGGGATTTTGCCAGTAATTGCCTTTTGACGCTAGTACGGGTAGGCGAGCGAGGAACACACCACCACAACAAGGAAGGAACCTCAAAAAAGACAACCAATGGCAAACTACTACAAAAATGAAGGTAGTTGTAGAGAGTATGAGAATTGTAGACCTACAGCCTTGCCTTGATCACTGGATACATACATATATCCATATATCTATATATATATAGGTATATGTCACCGTTGCTACTAACTACACTTGAGATAGATAACCAAGTCTTGAGTGCAGTGCGTTGACCAACTATGTTTGGCGTGAAGGCGATATTGAGAGAACAGAAAAATGAAAAGTGCGCAGATATACATGTAGCTGATGGCTTACTGCATCCATCCTTATCATCCTATCGTATTATCCCAATCATATCCATCTGTGTATCAGCTTGCTTACCAGGCTGGGATGGCCCAATAGAGATGTCATTCGTGAGGAAAAGTGAAAACATTCGTAAGAAATTAGTGTCTTTTTTCCATTTCTCTTCTTTTTTTTTCATTTCCTTGCTGCTTCTGTTCTTTTTCTTTCCATTTTCTGTCTTGCTTTATCCATTCAAGGAAATGCAGCCTGATAAACATATTTGTACTTTCAGAGTACTTGCACTTTGAGGAGCACAGCAGACGCCACATTAGTACATGTTCTAGAGCACATTTTGTACTATAAATCAAGTACCTTTCAGCCACATATTTTTCGGGCAATCGCCATGGCCCCCAATGTATACTTTGAGTGACCTTGGGCGATACTAAACAATCTGGGCCGACCTTAGCCTTGATCTGTGCGCATGGGTCTCTTCTTTGCCGTACAGGCATGATACTACTAAGCTAAGAAGCATGGGTAAGCCAACTGAATCTAGCCGTTTTTTTTTTGTTTGTTTCTCGCTTTCTGTACGTGCTTGACACAAGGGGAGAAAGCTGATTTTTACAAATATGTGCACACTGGTGTGTATTTAGCTGTACGCGATATCGCTATATGTAAGAATAGCAAACATGTTATATGTACATATGTATCTATAAAGGCTTTGGATCATTGTCTTTTCAACGCCTTCCACTACATGTATCTCGTGAGACAACATGGCTGAGATAGACGAGTACAAGAAATATACCCTAGGTATATATATGTAAGGAAATGATGCTAGACCGATCTATAAGAATGAAGAACGGATCAGACTCTTCGCAACTCTGCGCACTGACAGGCAAAGAGTTCTGAGCCTGTCTAGTTTGTAAACCCTGGGTCGTGCTCCGTGCAATGCGCATGAATATGTATATGTATTTCTTTTTTTCTTTCTCAGTGCTAGCAGGAGAAACATGGTGTGTATGAAAGGAAAATAAGATGAAAATGAGAATGAAATCAAAAGAGCAACATGCGCCGTAAACACGTTATGACGATGTGCTTGTCCTAGCGGCTCAGTTTTCAGTGAGCTGGAGGTTTATGTTCCGGTATCATAGGCTATTGAAGTTTGTGCAGAGAACGAATGCTAAATAGCCCAAATCAAATCTTCCATGTTTGATACGGACAAAGCTAAGAAGAGAAGGGATATACATGTAGCAACATGCTAGTGTGATGGGCGTGGATTTAACATTCTGTGCAAGGGGATCGGTGGATAAGCCTTCTTGATGTGTTTCTATCATAACTGGACACAGATATAGCAATAACAATCGAAAGAAGGAGACCGGCGTTGTAAAGTCTAAAGCAGTCACATTGGTGCTGCATATGTATATGTATGCTATATATGCTCCCAATACCTGCATAGCGAATGAACAGGCTTGCATGGTGATACATGGAAGATGGAAATATAACATATAAAGCATGTATTATCCTGTCATGAGCGTACATGTGGTATGTCAAAGTCTTCCATACAGAATGCCATACGAGAAATGATTATATGTATGGAAATACATAGATTCGTGTGTCACAGACTACGATTTGCTTTTTTGCTGTACGCATTCCGAAAATAAACGCCCAACAAATCTAGACAAATGAACAGATTCCGTTCGCGTGCAAACTGTAGACGGACACAAATGTAATTGGCCACCTGTCGCGTACGACAACCTAATGTTGTGTAGCTAGAAGCTGGTATATATGTAATATACATATATAAATATCAGTAATTAATGTATGGGTTACTTCTATTTATTTTATAATGCAATAAAGATGTGAGTGATACAGGATAGGATATGTGCAACCGGTGAACCTAGGCTATAACGAACCAAAAATGTCACTCATATCAGTGCCGAGCTTAGGTTTGGTCGACTTCTTCTTTTTCCTTACTGTCGAGCTGTCATCGGTTGTTGACTTTTTACTACGTTTCTTTTCGGATTTTGTTGTGGAGCTAAATATATCATCGAAAGACGTAGTAGTGGGCGCAGATTTGGAGGCTTTTGCTTTTGTTGACACTGAACTTGATCGAAAGAAGTCATCGTCAAGTTCAACATCCGAATCTCTCTGTTGGCGCTTCTTTGCTTCGGTGTCATGTTTTCGGGATGAATGAGCCTTCTCATGTACTATTGCAGATGTTCGTTTTGATGTTCGGGCTGATGTGTCGTCGAATATGCTGTCCAGTGAATCTTCTTTCGTGCTTAACCTTTCGGTCGTTGCATCAATGATCTTTTTAATGACTTCCTTGGCTTTTTGATAGGTGGAGTCTCGGCTTCTGTATCCGAGGGGAGGAATTGGTCGACATCACGGCGTTTCAATGTGATACCGGAGTCTTCCGTATTTATACTATTTAGTATCAATGACGTGCCTTTGCTTGGTCTTTGAGATAATGGATCCGACTTGACACCGACTTGAATAGTCTCAGGTTCACAAGAGGCGTCCTGTGGTGTTGACGGTATATATGGCCGTATAACACTCTGTATCTGCGACAATACACCTATAAGGGCCACCCCGAGTTGTGCAAACTGGTTGTCGGTAGCGAGTTGTGAGAAAGAACTACGCATATATTGTTAGACGTGAGAACCATAATACAAATCTTATCTTGTGAATGAGCGTACCAGAAAGATGATGGGACGATGTTCATGCCAAGCCATTGTATTCTTTCAGTGTGAAGTTTCGAGTTTTGCTCATCTAGCAATCTACGAATTGAGCGGCGTAAAAGACCTGCGTCTCTCCACCAGGCAGAGCGTCTATGCTGGTTTTTGTTTCTGTGGCATAATGCATCTAATATGGCTAATGGCGGCGACAGTCCGAAATTGAGATCTCCAGGCTGTGATTGTGAAGTTGCCATTGCAATATCGTGGCTGGGAATATGGGTAAGCACTTGGTTGGAAATGCGGCTACCTGGCTATTAGGAATTCAAGTTCGGTGAATGGAATAAAAATGAATAGTACGCCGAAAATATGAGATAAAAGTGAGATAAAAGAGCTGTGGCTGGTGATAAATCGAATACGCGGACTTGGAAGAAATCCCATAATCTTCTGGCGCTTAATGAATTTCAGGTTTCACAAAAAATTAGTGATAAGGCTTTGATAAGAAGAGAACACATAAGTGGGGACAGCTAGCTACGGTCGGGTTGGAATATGAGCTCCTGAATAAACCGTGATGGGCGACTTGAATCGGCCGAGATGCTAGAAAGAAATGAAGCCAAGAGGCGGAATTGAGACAAGATCTGAAATTCGGTGTCAAGTACAGATATATGTATGTAGTGTTTGTGAGTCCTGTGATTGATTTACATACGCACTGTTGAAACGTTCATAAATTAGCTTTGTTCATTACGAGTTATTCTATTCATAAAACAAGCATACATGTAAGTATAATGATAAATTACAAGGTGAAGTAAAGGTAGTACTAACAATCAAATGACCAACTTCCTTGTTCATGAGACAGGTACTACTTGAGCGAAAATAGCTCATACAATTCATATTGAATCACTGACATGGAAGATTCCTACTCGATCATACCTACATACGACTACAATGTATGTACAATGTTAGGTTTGGTAAGACAAGCTAGTAATCGAATGATAAAGTAGCAATGATAGTGGCAGATTCATGTAAGCAATTAGGTACATATTATACACATGTAAGCTGAGCTGCAGATAGCCGTGGCTGGACGTACATATTTGAACGCTTTTAGAAATACAAATGGGGCATCGCGTAGTTGTAGGCTTCCGGCTATTAGAATACGACCATCCCACTGAAATTATTGTTTGCGCGGAAATGTGCTAACCGACTACAAGTGTAACAGGAAGAAAGAAGGCGAAGGTTGTTGCGAGTGGTATGAGCATGAACGAGAGAGTGTGTGCTGTATTATGCGATGTCTTGAGCGTTCACTGTAAAATTTCAATATGAATACAGTCAGGATAACAACGTGAAATGCGAACAACAAACCGTGAGAAAGCTATACGCGAGCCCGATATATCTGTTCACGATAACGACGCGGTGGTGGGGTTTTCTATTAGCGGCTGCTATCTAGTACTGGGTTTATGGAACTACCGAAGACGCTATCTTTCAGTCTATCACTCATTGTATCCATCCCGGGTCTAGTCGCCCATGTTAGTGCGACGCTGGGGAGAGTGGCAGTCGTAGTAAATGGTAGTAATAATAGCAGTTAATTATCGTGGTCTCGTTTGAAGGCGGCGAGCAGCTCCGTTATCACTAGCCAATTACATCGCTTGTAGGCATAGAAAATAGCTAGGCTAATGGGTTGCTTGGTATAAAAGACTGAGGTAACATGGATTATTGATATTGATACAGACGTCTAAGACAGCAAACAGGAATATAAGGCAATGTTGGATAAATAGAAGCAAAGTGAGAGCCTATCGTCGGTGACAGGGAAGAATCAAATGCCATCCCTGTGCCGATATAAAATTCTGTGATTACTACATTTTCAGCGCCTGTGCGAGAAGAAGGAGGAGGTCAGGAGGAACATGGAAATTTGGGAGGCAAAAACTCTGATATTGCAGGCGGCCAGACAAAATTTTGTGTGTATTTTTTTGCTCTGTTGATTTTCCCCTCCCTTTGGTTACATGAAGAGCAGCCTAGATAAAGAAGAAAAGATCGTCATCTTGTATGTTGGTCGAGATTCTTTTCGATTCTTCGGTTTTTTACTTGACCTTGTATTTTTTTTTATACTGGGCGCTATACCACTAAAGCAACTAAACCTACCAAGCGAAGAGCCCCCCCACTCTGCTGCAAGCTTAGTCTTATCTCAAACAGGATCAGCACGCTCTTCAGACCCGAGATCAGTTAGGTAGTGTTAATATCGTTATTACAGCGTCTTCGCCATAGTATATGTACAGGTTTGCGCCCGTAAAAGCGATCTAATCGCGTGAAACCTTTTGGAGCAGTCAAATATCAGCTAAAGGTCGAAATATCGACGACGACGCCAGTTTGCCCAAAAGCCATATTTTTATTTGAATTTTTCTATTCTTCTTTAACTGCTATTCTAGCATTCATATATTTTCTTTTTCTTTCTTTTCTTTTAGGTGTTTTTATACTCTTATCTTGCGAAAAAAAAGAAAAACTTTGGAGTGCGCCGCAAACAGAAATTGCCTCGATTCTCTCATCCTGACTTGTTGCGCCTGCCGTGAAATTGTCCCGAAAATGGCCAGTAGTAGCCTTCCCCACGATCGTGATCAATCTGGCGGCTTTTTCTCTAGTAGCTTTGCTTCGCGATGGACGACCGATGGCTTGGCTCATGATCAGGAAAGCGCTGTAGACGAAGAGACGAATTTGCTTCCGGGAATCGGCCCGCGCGAACGCCGGTATGTTTCCTACTTCTTCCATCGGAGGTCTTTTATGCTCTTACCTTATTTACATGCTGACCACGTGACCACCTACATATAGCTCCTCGAACTCCAACCGTCTTGCCGCCCTAACCGATATTGGCGGCGTCAACTCGATCCGCTCCTTCACCCGCAGTTGGCAACGTGCCGCCGGCTTCCAAGAAGTCATCCCGCGCCAGCCCGAGTTCCAATATGCCCCCGACCAAGCCCCTCTCGCACCCGGTGCATCTGATAATGTCGGCGGCATCCCATCGTCGTACGAACACGGCCACAGCGCCATCGCATCCTCGCAGCCCGGCTCCGCCGACAGCGGCGCTAGTGGCATTCTCGGCGCTCAGATCCAGCACAACCGCCGTAGTGGTGCTGGAGGTCACGATACC